>BQNB010077732.1:0-22634 GCA_026074375.1 Tanacetum coccineum | reverse complement strand
TCAATAGATCTTGTGAATGTTATATTTGTAGAAATGATGATGTACTAAGGGTTAGTTACACATATGTACTGAAACGATACATATAGTAAGTTTCAATAAAAATGCTTATTCAAAATGTTAACAATATTACTCTTACTACTAAGCAGGATTGAGATTATCTCATGTTCAACTCTCTCAAGTTCTTCTCATGTTGATATATGTGAGAGGGAGAAAACTATTAAGTCTCATATTCTATTTAAAAATGTCCCCACTATTTTGTTTATTTGTATCTTATAAGAGACCAACATTAGAGGATCTTTATCTGTAATAACCCCAAATTGGGTCGCAGCGGAATAAGGGTCCGGGGCATGTCACATCTTAGATCAATAACACAAGATATATATAGAACGACCATTAAAAGTCGTTTAAAACTAATACATTAGATTTAACAAACATTTGTTACAAAAAAAGCCCGAAGCTTAAATTCTTCATTGTCCATATTACAAAGATACTAGTTCATAATACACGATTCCCAAAATATAATGTAACCATATCTTTAAGCATGACATCCCAAAATACAAAATCACCAATGTATCGCTTCCACCTTGTGCACTAGACATAATGTAGCAGATCTTCTTACAAAAGGTTTTAATGCTGGCAGATTTCAGTACTTGGTCTCAAGTATTGGAATGCTAAATCCCTAATGCCCATATCTCTGGTTTGTTTTTGTAAAGTTATTACGTTTTCCTAAGCTCATGACACTGAAGCTCGACAATTATATTCGCAATAATAAATATTGCTATTCTGCCCGATCAGATGTTCAACCCTAAACATCCCAAATCCGACATGCTATAACGTTCGTTCCCGGTGATAGCTAATCACCCGAACGGGGAGGTCAATCCCAAATAGATCTATTCATAACATTCGCGCTCACATAATGTAATTCACAACTACATCTATGCAATTGACAGTTCATGATAATGGGCTCAACTTGGGTTATCGCTACTTAGGCAAACACGTAATCAATATAAAATATACACTTGCGTCCAATTTATAAAACAAAGCATGTTTCCACCCCAAAGTTATAAATCATTGAAATCGTAAAAATGTGGGGCTATGAACTCACCTTGAGTTACTGATAATCCAAATATCACAGATAGCGCGTCACGTAAATGATCGAATGCAACCTAAATTAACATAGGTCGTATAAGCACTAATCGCTTTGATTAACTAACATCATATACAAGTCTATGTTAGTTACATCATACTATCGTTCGGGCTATCATAATTTAAGAGGTCATGTAGTGACGTATGAGGAGCTAGGACACTTTAAATCGTAAATCCAACAACTCGTCGATACGCCACCCCGAAGAGGCCTCATTATGAAACTCCCTAGTAATATAGTACTTTGATAACCACATATAATTCTATATAGCTTCATCACCGTCTATTTGTAATTTAGAAATCGTTGTTATAGAGTGAAAACGTTTATAATTATCGTTTTAGTAAAACTAGCATAACTTTCCCGTTTTAAACCCGTTTCTCGCGTTTCTTACGTCCATGTCTTCGTATTGAGATGATGTATAAAAATATTACATTTTTATATTTTATAACCTTCTGATGAACAGTACTTTTACTGTTCATGACGTTTTATAAATTTACTTTTATAAATTTAATTGTCGTAATACCCGTAAATGCAATAACTTGTTCGTTTTAATCCCGATTTTAGCGATTCCTTCGACCACGTCTTTGTTATCAAAATTATCACATTTTTAATAAGTGGGGTCTGCTGATGAACAGTAATTTTTACTGTTCATAGTTTATAAAATTACTTTTATAAACTCGAATTATCGTAAACGTCGTATTTTATTCGTTTTAGCTCCGTTTTTAGTAATTCTTTCGAGCTCGTTCTCGTAATTGAAAGTTCTAATTATTTATGAAGTTTACAAAAATTAATGTTTCTGTCATGAACAGTAACTTTTTATAAAAATATTTTTATACATTTTAAGTATATAAACTTGCGTAATTCATAACTTCTTCGTTTTTAATCAAAAAATTACGTTTCTTATTGTTTTGGAATCCTAAAAATATGTATAATCTGTTAAAACTACCAAACTTTCTGTTTTGTATAATATTTATAAAAGTTATTTTATAAATCCGTTTAATTAACGTATAACTCGTAATTAGTGTATCTTTTTCGTTATTAATCTATTTTTCGAGTTTCTTACCTTTTTGGAATCGTCATGAGACGTATTATCTTTATAAAACATCAAACCCACTGTATGAAATTCAAAATCCAAACAGCCCCTTGATGATCAATAAGTATACTTTTTATATAAACTTGTTTTATGTACTTTTCACTTTAGTAGTTTACCATAAAACCCTTATAACTATATTTGACATATGTGATACTTATATTAATAATATCCAAGTTAACAAGTCCATAATGATACTTTTAATCACAACTTTCTTAAGAAATCCTTAAAACCCTAATTTATACATATACATGTTTACACTTAACCAACAAGTTACAACACTTATAACCCCATTATATCATGATATTATCAACCTAATATCATATGAAAAAGCGTAAAACGCTTAATACACAAGTAAAAATCCTTTTTACATATTTAAAAGTCTAACTGTGATTTTACTATAATAGAAAATCATATACATAAAAAATTATGATATGAAAGATAAAGTCTTTAGTAACCTTAGTGATGAATGAGTAGACAATGAAAAATATGAGCAAAAACCCTTGTTAGACTTTACAAACCCAAGCTTCACACCGAAACCTAGTTTTCCACCCTAGCTTCCTTTCTTGCTTCAACACCTGTAATGTTAACCATTGTTTTTGTTTTTGTGCGTTTGTATGCATTGGCAAATATCTTAGTATATCTTAGGAATGATGTGTGTATGTGTGTATGCTCTTAGAAAATCAAGGTATGGATTGTATAAAAAGGGGTGTTGATGCCGTGGGCTATCAAGGAGAGAAAGGAGAGATAGTTGTGAAATTTTTATCAAGGAAATGGCTTGTGTGTTTCTATCTTTAAAGGTGTAAGACTTATATGTACTAAGTGGTTACTAAAGTGTATAAAACAAAGACCAAAAGTCTTATGGTCAAGGGGGGGGAGCGTCTAATTTGGTGAAATAGGGATGACTAGTGATATAAATCACTAGTCATGATAGAAGTCTTACCATCCCATGCTTGCACATTGCCTTGATTAATTTCTTATGTCCTTATGTTCCTTAAGATGGATATGAGTTCATGGATTTAAGGGATGTGCTAGCTAGATATTTTCTTGATGTAAAAATGTATAAGTATTTCTTAAAATGTAGAAAGTATAAGTTAAATGTGAAATGTAGATACATTACTTGCAATTTGATAGTCCTTGGTTTTAATATCTTGTATATAAAATTCCGGGCCAAGTGGGCCCTGAAAAATGATGATATAATAAATTTTGGTATGGGGAATAAAAGTGGGTATTATGTTGAAAGCGTAAGAAAAGTTATGGTGTGTTCCGGTATGCCTAAACGTATTTTATTGCGAAACATAATAAATTTACGCAACCAATAAAAATAAATTGAACAATGTTAATAATTATCCTCAAAATAATTACTTAACCCTTGCTTGATGTAAACATTTAATTGTTTGATGCCCGTTTACATTGAACGCTAATTTTTAGCCTACGCGATTTAACTTAACGTTTTACGATTTAAAGCAAACACGTACAATACAAAAGATACATTGTGGATTTATTGACGACGTCAATGACCCTAAAACACGGGGTGTTATACCAAACAAGTCCATAGTAAAAGTTTCTAGAAACCTGTCGTGGTTGAAACTACATTTTTAGCCTTATGGCTTTCATGTACTTGTTTTCCAACATTGCAAGCGTCACAAAAAAGCTTTTCAAATTTTAGTTTTGGTAAGTTTCTAACTAGCTCTTTAGATGATAGCGATTGTAAAAGTCGCATATTGGCGTGACCCAATCTTCGATGCCATAGGGTCGAAGTATCATCTATTGAGGTTAAACAAAGGGTGTCCTTCGGTGAGTTCCCCATTTTCATTATGTAAAGGCCATTTTTCCTAATTCCTTTTCCTATGGTTATGCCGTCTTTGAGAATTTTGCTACCGGTTTCGCTAAATAATACTTGGCATTTTTTATCGCATATTTGACTAATACTAAGAAGATTAAAGCTAAGGTTTTCTACGTGACTAACATCATGAATAGAGAGGGAGTTATGAGTAATCGTACCTTTACCGATGATCTTGCTTTTAGTATTACCACCAAACAACACATTACCTCCGTCAATTTCTTTGTAGGTTGAGAAGAGTTTCTTGTTACCCGTCATGTGTCTTGAACACCCGCTGTCTTTGATCCATTCATCCGGTTCAAGTTTGACCTTTTGACGTACCTAAATTTATAGAACAACTCAAGCATTCGGTCCCCAATATCTCATGGGTCCGTTAATGTTATGCATACCGTTTGGTTGATCCCTATAAGGGAATGGAGGATAAGGACTCCATTGATTGTACATTGGTGGTCGAAATAATTGCTCTTGTTGAGTTTCATAATCCCAACCGACTTGGTGATAGTGTTTACTCTTAGGGTACAAGTAACAAGATCTCCTTGGGTCCTTATGGGGGCTTTTGGATCTACTCAATCCATGGCCTGACAAGTTTTTTAACATTGGTGGTTGTTTGCTATTTCTAGGTGTGCCTAAAATAGATTTTTTGGTTGTTAAAACGGAGTCATTTTTCTTAATGATGTTAGATTCAAGTATTTTCCCATTTTCTACACTGTCAACAGATACCCGGTGTTGTTCGTCTAAACAAGCCGGTTCTGTTGTCAACGGAACCAGCAATGCCGGTTCTACAAAGGGGATTTCTTGAATTTGATGACATAAAATTTTGATTTTAGTGTTGTAAGAGCAAGTTATATTCTCTGTGTAGCCTTCCATATTTGTCCCTTTGACGGTATTTGCTAAACCATTTTACACAAAGGATGAACTACATTTCGAAACTAGCTAGTTTCAGTTTTAGAGAGTTAATTTCAATTTCAAGTTTGTTACAAACATCACATTTGTTACTTATTTCTTTGTTTTTCTCTAATAGTTCTAGCTTGATTTTAAGTTCATCAACATTCCTTTGGAGTAACTCGTTTTTAGCCTTTAGGTGCTTATTTTTGTTAATAATCCTAAGACTAGCTTTGCAAAGTTTATCATACTCATTTTGTCTTGATTCATTATCTAATGATGAGCTACTATAGTAGGGAGTATCGGATAATACCTCGTTTTCGTGTGCCATGAGACAAATTTCTTCTTTATCATCTCCGCTATCACTCCAACAACCCACCACGAACGCCTTTTGATCGTTGAAAGAATTCTTTGGACAATCACTAATGAAGTGGTTTGGATCGCCACACTTGAAGCACCTTCGGTCTTCTTTCTTGTCTTCCTTGGCCTTTCGAAAGTTCTTTTTGTCATCGTCATGGTTTTCGAACAAACTTTCCGCTTCTTATTTAAAGAACATTTTGAAATCCCTATGCCAATGTATAACAACCAGCAATTTTCATCAATGTAATTTTCCATATATTAAATTAGATACACTGTAATATCCATCTATTATAAATTTATCACCTTCTTGACAGGGAAAATTTTTGCCTTATCTTATTATGCAACGACTTTGCATCTCTAAATTAAACGAGCCACGCAAACCTCTATCAATGCCATCTATATCTATGTTTATATCATATAAACATCCTAATATGTCAAGTCTATATCCTAATATCATTTTTACTAAGTACATTATCCCATTAACAACTTTTCAAATGTTATATCAAACAACACTAAACTATATACGTTTACAACAAAACCCTAATATATGTAATGATATACATATAAAATGAATGTGTAAGCCTTCAAACATATGTAAAAGTGTATAATACACCATATTTGAATCATATTTTCCCTCCAAGTCAATGTACAACTCATTTAAGCATAATGTACAAGCTAATCATGCCTAAAAACCTAATTAGGCTATTTAAGCTCTTAAACCATGTTTAAACTTTACACCACTTTAGCACAAGGTACAAGTACTTAATTTATGACTCCTAAACCCTAATCTATCCATAATCTTAACTTTAATCCATGTTTTAAAACCCTAAATCATAAAACAAAACCCTAAACCCTAATTTCACTTAAACCTTAAAACTAAACCCTAAACCCTAAAACTAAGCCCTAAACCCTAATCCTAAACACTAAACCATAATCCTATTACTAATCCTAAACTTTAATCTATCCTAAAACCTAACCCTAACTTGATCTAAACACTTAAAAACCCTAAACGAACCCTAAACCAAACCCGACACCACTTTTCTTTCCTTTTTGACCCATTTTACACCCAAGCTAGCAACCAAGCACCTCAAGCACCTCCATGACATCACCAAGCAGCCTCCCAAGTTAAAAACCCTAAACAAACCCTAAACCAAACTTGGCACCACTTTTCTTTCCTTTTTTGACCATTTACAACGCAAGCTAGCAACCAAGCACCTCAAGCACCTCCATGACATCACCAAGCAGCCACCCAAGTAGCTTACAAGCACCTCCATCACTTACTTGTAAGCTACTTGTAAACAAATCACCTCCTTGTTGCTCCTTGTTAACCGTGGCCTCCAAACAACCATACCACAACATTAAATCTATTTCTAGCTTATAAGAATCATCATACTAGCCCTAAATACTCACCTTAGCTATCTTAGACACTTATCAAGCCCTTAGATGCCAAGAAAACGTGGGCACAAAGGCTTACAAGCCCTATATAAACTGAAACATACACCACATTTCATTTCATCCCAAACATCTCATCTCATACCCTCAAATGGAATTATAATCCTTCCATAGCAGCATTAAAAGATTAATAGAAGTCCCTAAGCTCATAATAGTATCCAAGAATACAGAAAATGAAGCTGAAAGTCGTTATTAGGCGTACAAACCCGAAAACCCCATTTCGACCCATTTTAGCTCAAGTAAGCCTAATATCTTGTTCCATAAGCTTATATTCTATACAATAATGTTTATAATACTCTTAAGATCATATATGAACTCTTGTTTGAAGCTTTGAATCCTCAAACCCGTGTATTTTTTATAAAAACCCTAAAAACGACCTGTTTTGATTTTCTATCTAACGGATCCTTTTTCTAAACTTTTGTTATGTTAAAACTTCTTATTTTAGATTATAATAATAAGCTATAACCTGAAAATATCATTTTTGGAAATCTTAACAATAACCTTGCAGCTTATTTTGACTATTTTGCAAAAGTAATCCAATGCAAGGGGTATATATCAGTAACTTTCAGAAATTTAAAACTAAAGGGGGCTAAAAAATGTTATTATTAAAGTTGATAACCTAAAAGGACCAAATATTGCCAATTTCAAGTTAAAGGTTTAATATATATATACTTTTTATATAAAGGACTAAACTTGTAAAAGTTTATAAACCAAGGGTATATATTGCCAATTTTTTAGCTAACTTATAAAATCTTCAATATATATATATATAATATATAATAAATATATAGATATAGAATATATAATAAATTATATATTTATATAAATATTATATATATATATATAATATATATATATAATAATATAATCTAGCTTTGAAGAAACTTAAAACTATAATTATCACATTACTAGGGAGCTTCATAAGAGGGTTTCATTTGGGTATACGTTTTGACGAGTTTGCTGGATTTACGATTTAAAGTGTCCTGGCTCCTCAAACGTTTACTACATGACCTCTGATGGCCCAAACAGTGATACAATATTTCCATAATAAATCCAATCAAAGTGATATTTCATTATGACATAAAACATATCCAACAAACAGAGACTTGACATATTACCAGGTTAGTGTGACGAAGCCGTTACTTTCAATTTCAACACTTTTTCCATCAATTCAATTTCCATGTACTATTAAGTGATTCATATCCTCGTGCATTCAATCTTTTAATTTGTTTTTATAAACCCGCTAGGGGATACAGCTATAAACCATGAATGCAAGTATTTTTATGTAATGCTAAATCCTGATACATATCGCCTAAGTCCTACTTTTGCCATAAGTCCCCACTATCATGAACCGTTTAATTACTTCATACGAGTGTAAGCGCGAATGCTGTGAATAGATCTATTTGGGACTGGACTCCCCGTTGGTGTACCTATACTGTCAGTAACCAATAGCACACATTTGAATAACTTTACGGGTGTTTGGCAAAGATACCCGTTGGGGCAATTATTTGTGGTTATTGATTAACCTAAGGCTTCGGTGTCATGAGCTTAGGGCGAATAGTCACTATTTTTCATAAAAATTGATATGTTTGCAATTAT
The DNA here is from genome assembly GCA_026074375.1 of Tanacetum coccineum. Lineage (NCBI taxonomy): Eukaryota > Viridiplantae > Streptophyta > Magnoliopsida > Asterales > Asteraceae > Tanacetum > Tanacetum coccineum. The sequence goes on along the minus strand of BQNB010077732.1, from coordinate 14,264 downwards.
TACAAAATATGGGTGTATAACAACGTAACCCACTATTGAACTTGTATTCAAACTACTTTACTTAAACCTATGAATTTCACTCAACCTTTGTGTTGACTTTTTAGCATGTTTATCTCAGGTAACTGAACATCTTATGACACGGAGTGGCACAGACTTATAAGATCGCTAAACGTTATCATTCAAACTTTTATGTTTTTAGATTCGGGACCTCCCATTTTGTAAAAACATACTCTGATTGAATAAATGTGAATGATAACTTATCATTAAAAACTCTCTTTTCGATTCGTTTCTATGATTATGACTGTTGTGAGCTAGGAAATAATACCCCAGATTAGCTTTCGCTGCTATATGTCAAAAATGGGGGTGTTATAGATTAATATCAAGATCCACGGTTATAGAGAACAAGGTTGAAACCTTAACTATAACTACTTTTCTTTTTCTAGCCAAGAAAGTCCTCCGTGCCGCTACATCTTTCAGAATAGTATGTAAGTTACATAACTATTATACTATTATATGAATAATTATGTTATTTACCATTGGGTTATTAACAAAATGATGTATTCTCCCAACCATCTTAGTTCCGGTATTGAGGATGCTTTTTCCTCTAACTTTCCAAACTTTATCCCGGCTTCTCCGGACTATGTCCCAGCTTCACCGGGAAAAACTTATTCTAGCTCTTCTAACTCATTTGGTGTAGTTCCAATAGCTTCACCAACTCTTTCGCTCTTTCAAGATGATCCATACATGAAAGTTATGCAAGCATTTTATGCTAAAAAATCACGTATCCCACCTCCAACTATTATACCTCAATCATCAATGCTTAATCCTTAAGAATTCTTTCTTCCTAAAGAACTACTACCACCAAAGAAACAAGGTTGTTCATCCTCATCTACTTCTGCCCTACCTTAAGACTTTGAGATAGGAGAAAGCTCTCGTAAGACAAATCTGGAACGTCACGAGGAGCAAATTGAGAAAATCTTAAATCATTTAGATGAACTTTCTTCTCGACCGACATTTAATAATAAAGACAAAATTGAAGGACTCAGAAAAGGTCGGGTGATTATCCAACAAGACTTTGACAATCTGGAAGCTGAACTCCAACAAGCTCGTGCTCAAATTTCTAAACTTCAGAAGAAGCAGATGGGAAATAACCACAAAATTTCTCTGGCTCGCTTCAGAATTACTGATCTAGAACACATCATCAACGATATCCAGATTCGTCATCAAGAAGATAAGGAAAGTCTTCTGAATGCCATCAATGAACTCAACCAAGAAGGACCATCAAACTATGAGATTAGATCTTAGTTATCGCTTTTATTAGAACCTAGCCACGGGATGTGTGGTATAAATAAAAACACTTGTCAAATCTTGACTATGTATAGTACAAAGGCAAGTTGTTCATGATATAATACAATGGCAATCCCGTTATATACCTTGTTATTTCATAATACCGACTTATCTCTCTTGCATCATCATCTCCGTCATCATCATTATGAATCATACCCTGACTTCTAAATAAATCATAGATACTTATTTGATATGAATTATCTATGATTTCGATATCACTATTATGACAATGTTTATTTTTGTACTTTAATCATTTTAAGATTTGTGATATTATTCTTATTACGTGTTATCTTATGTTGATAGAATGTCTCTTAAAAGGATGTCAACATCTGAAGCACCGGCCATGACTCAAGCTGCCATTATGAAACTAGTTGCTGACAGTGTCACTGCAGCTCTAGAAGCACAATAATGGCAGGTACTAGTAATCCCAACAGGAACACCGGTCCTACTAGAACTCCTGTAGAAAAAATGGGAAACTACAAAGAATTCATAAGCTGTCAACCTTTCTACTTTAATGGTACGGAAGGAGCAGTTAGCCTCATTTGCTGGTTTGAACAAACTGAATCAGTATTCTCTCGAAGCAAATGTGTCGAGGAAAACAAAGTAACATTTGCTACTGGTACCCTTATTGATGATGCCTTGTCCTGGTGGAATGCATACGCCCAACCTATAGGAGTAGATCAAGCCAATCAAATCACCTAGGAGGGGGAGGAGGGGGGGGGGGGGGGGGGGGGGGGACTAAGTTTAAAGAGGCTCTTGACAAACAAGTATGTCCCGAACTGAAGGTCAGAAAGTAGGAAGATGAACTTTACAATCTAACTGTAAAGGGAAATGATCTTAAACCTTACGTTAGAAGATTCCAAGAATTACATTCCTATGCCGAACATGTGACCAAACACTGAGAACAACTCTTGGAAGCCTTGTATAGAGGGTTACCTAGAAGTATTGAAGGGAATGTTACCGCCTTGAAGCCTCAAAATTTAGAGGAAGCCATTAATATAGCCCAAAGGCTAATAGATCAAGTAATAAAGCACACTCTGGTGCAAGTATTAAGTGATCATAAACAAAAGTTTGACAATAAAAGACTTTAACATCAACAATTACCGCAACAACAACAACTACCGTAACACCAACACCAACAACCACTACAATAATCACCAACCACAACAGAACCGAAGACAAGAAGCTGTCAAAGCGTATGTTGCCACTCATGCTGAGAACAATAGATATGCCAGAAACCTCCCATTATGTAGAAAATGTGGATCTCCATCATACCGGACCTGTACTTTTCAATGTAATACTTGCACACAAGTTGGGGCCAATTACTAAGAACGCCAAAACAAGAGCCAATCACTGAAGTAACTCAACTACCAGTTACTATTATTTTGTCATGCTATAGAGAAAAAGGTGGCATTATACAAATCAGTGCCGAAAGACCAATATCAATGCCCAGGTAAGAGCCTACATCTAAGTTACAGGAAAGCTCATCAAGACCAACGGAGTTTACGGGTAAGTTTTTCTCCTAAACCAGCATTTATCTAGATTATTAATTTGATCCAAATCCGATAAAAGCTTCATACCACAAATACTTGCCTCTAAGCTAAATATCCCGCCTATTACAATAGATACCTTTTACGATATCAAAATGGCTGACGGAAACCTAGTACGCATAAACATTGTTATCTAGGGTTGCACCCTAACCTTGCTAAATCTATCTTTCGAAATCAATCTCATTCTGATTAAACTTGGTAGTTTCGACATTGTCATTGGTATGGACTGGTTGTCCAAGTATCATGCCAAAATTCTCTGTGACGAGAAAGTCGTTCACATTCCTATTGACGATGAAACTTTGATCATTCGAGGTGACCGAAGTAAGACCCGACTAAATCTCATATCTTGTATAAAAACCGAACGATACATATCCCGAGGTTGTCAAGTTTTCATGATCCAAGTAACGGAGAAGAAGAAGTCAGACGAGAAGAGATTAGAAGATATTCCCGTAGTTAGAGAATTCCCAGAAGTTTTTCCTGAAGATCTACCTGGCCTCCCTCCCGTTCGCCAAGTAGAATTCCAAATCGATCTAATTCCCGGAGCAGCACCTGTAGCCCGCGCACCTTATAGATTAGCTCCTTCAGAAATGCAGGAACTATCTAATCAACTTCAAGAATTGTCAGACCGAGGTTTTATACGACCAAGTACTTCACCCTGGGGAGCTCCTGTCTTATTTGTTAAAAAGAAAGACGGATCTTTCAGAATGTGTATCGATTACCGGGAGTTGAATAAACTTACTGTAAAGAATCGTTACCCATTACCCAGAATCGATGACTTATTCGACCAACTTCAAGGTTCGAGTGTCTACTCAAAAATCGACCTAAGATCAGGTTATCATCAACTGAGAGTGAGGGATGAAGATATTCCTAAGACTGCTTTCAGAACAAGATACGGACACTATGAATTTCAAGTTATGCCATTTGGTTTAACTAACGCACCTGCTGTATTCATGGATCTCATGAACCGCGTATGTAAACCATACTTGGACAAATTCGTAATAGTATTCATCGATGATATTCTCATCTACTCTCGTAACGAAGAAGAACACGCAAATCATCTGAGAATAATCTTAGAATTACTCAGAAAAGAGAAACTATATGCCAAGTTCTCCAAGTGTGATTTCTGGATCCGCATGGTGCAATTTCTTGGACACTTAATTGATAGTCAAGGACTTCATGTTGACCCCGCCAAGATTGAAGCAGTTAAGAACTGGGCATCTCCCACTACACCCACAGAAGTTCGTCAATTCTTAGGACTCGCCGGCTATTACCGAAGATTCATCCAAGGTTTTTCAAAAATTGCAAAGCCTTTGACTAAATTAACCCAGAAAAACAAGAAGTATATCTGGGAAGAAGATCAAGAGTCGGCTTTCCAATTGCTAAAACGAAAACTTTGTGAAGCTCCAATCTTAGCATTACCAAAAGGAAACGATGATTTTGTCGTTTACTGTGATGCATCTCTTCAAGGTCTGGGAGCAGTATTAATGCAAAAAGAAAAAGTCATTGCATATGCATCCCGACAACTCAAGCCTCACAAAGAAAACTACACCACTCATGATCTTGAATTAAGAGCAGTAGTATACGCTCTTAAAATCTGGAGACACTATCTATACGCTACAAAGTGTAAAGTGTTCACTGATCACAAAAGCCTTTAACATATTCTTCATTAGAAAGAGTTGAATATGAGGCAACGCCGTTGGCTAGAATTACTCGCAGATTACGATTATGAAATTTGTTACCATCCTGGAAAAGCAAATGTTGTAGCAGATGCTTTAAGCCGAAAGGTACGAAACAAACCACTTCTAGTTAAACCTCTTCGAATCAGAGCATTAATCATGACCGTTCACCCAAAATTACCATCACAAATTCCTAAAGCCTAAGCCGAAGCACTCAAAGAAGAAAATGTCAAAGCCGAGAACTTATGAGGAATGGACAAAGCATTTGAAATACGTCCTGACGGAACTCATTGTATCAACAATCAAAGTTGGTTACCACTCTTCGGCGGTGAGGTTTGAAGAGACTAATTCATCCACAGAGCTCTCATAAATCAAAGGATACCATTCACCCATGTTCTGACAAATGTACCAGATCTAAAGAACTCTATTGGTGGGCCTAAAATGAAGGCAATCCATGCGCGGTATATGTTGGCAAATGTGACAAATGTTTTCTAAGATTTGAAAGGCAAAATATCAAAAGCCATCTGGCTTACTGGTACAACCAGAGATTCCTATGTGGAAATGAGAAAGAATAACAATGGACTTCATTACAAAACATCCCAAAACATCAAACGGACATGACACAATTTGGGTCATTGTCGATCGCCTTACAAAATCTGCACATTTCATACCTACTCGAGAGACAGATAGTATGGAAACCGTTACCAGGGTGTATATCAAAGAAATAGTCTCCCGGCATGGTGTGCCAATATCCATCATCTCGGATCGTGACAATCATTTCACATCCAGATTTTGGCAATCACTACAAAGTGCCTTTGGTACTCAATTAGACATGAGTACGGCATATCATCCCAAAACCGATGGACAAAGTGAAAGAACCATACAAACACTCGAAGACATGCTTCGAGCCTATGTCATAGACTTTGGAAAAGGATGGGAAAGACACTTACCATTGGTAGAATTCTCTTACAATAACAGTTATCATGCCAGTATTAAGGCAGCACCGTTTGAAGCACTCTATGTTTAACACCCCCAATTTTCACGCAGCGGAATATACAACATTGGGTGTTAATTCATAGTACAATTGCACAAGGGTATAGGAAACGACTCGAAAAGAGGCGTTTAAAACATTGTTCCATTTAAAGAAATTTCAGAGTAATTAACATACGTCTTACAGGATCGTTACTAAATTTCATAACATAAGTTTTTCCAAATCATGGATCATTAGTTTTATAAAATGGAACAAAATACAAGTTCTTAAAAACTTTAGCGCAGACTATCCTCGAACACACAGCCATCACCTCTTGATACCTAAAGATAAACCTGCTTAAAAAGTCAACATATGTGAGTGGAATCCATAGAGTTTGTAAGAGATAAAAGAGAACACAAGTTTTTGTTCATCGTGTGACTTGTTGTACGGACAGCATTATCAAGTTTCCTATTGCAAAAAGCTCATGACACCGAAGCGCTTGACGTAACTCATATATTGTATGTAATTCTGTTGCCCCATACTAGGTATTATTGCTTATACCTAACTTCTAAATACAAATTGCTCGTTTACTGGTGCATCAAAGGATTCGATTCCATACCCCCGACAGGGCTGTCAAACCCAATAATCTTATTTATTATACTAGCGCTTACCTATTAAGGTAATTTAATAGTTCACGGTGGTACTATATCGTTTTCAAAATATTTATAGAACTAGACGTAAAAACTCGGTATCTGATTTAACTGACTTCATTGGACTCATATATCCTAGCTCACAAATTTTCTATATATGAATCGTTCACCGTGGAAATCTATTTGTTCTCTTAGTTTCCATAAATGATAAGTCTCATAATATACAAAGTTTCGTAACTATGTGAAACAGACCAATTTGAAACCCTTGGTTGTCCAAAACAGAAATAAGTAAAGAAATATCCCACTAATCTACAATGGCCATACACCAAACCATGAAGACAAATGGAAGGTGAGGTCAAAGTCTACGGTTTCCTTATAATTCCTAATACAGACCAATCTTTAAGTTCTATAAATTTATGGTGAAAATTTGGAGTTTTACTCGTATTCTTAATCATAAGTCCAGATTTGACCTATTTTCATGGTTTGCCATAACTCACTCATCCAAAACGTTTGATTAGCATGGCCAACTATCCTATGATACTAAGGACATGTATCTTTCCATGTCATTAATTTAATCATAGTCCCAGGTCCAAATATTTCATAGATAATCAATCACACGAGAATTTTGCTACTGTTTTTCAAAACAGTCCCAATATTTCAACTTAAAAAACATTTTTAAAAACATCATTGTACTTCATCTAAAGACTAACCCAATGCCATAACTTAAATGAAAACACTCACAAAAAACATAATCACATATATATTTACAGAACTTAAACATCCATTTTCATGGTTAAAAATGTAAAGAAAACAAGGAAAAAAAGAAAGACTAAACAAAGAAAGAATAGTGGCTTACAAAATAGAAAGATAAAGGCTATTGAATCAAAACACTAACACCTACTCTTGTGTTAGCTGATTCAAACCAAATTAACAGACAAGATAAACTAGCTTCGTAGACCTTCTTCTAATGATGAAATAACTCTTCTAACAAAACCAATCAAGTAGAGTTAGGCAGTTTGAACCCTCAAGAAAACCTCAATAACTAGCCCTAACTTCTTCAAATCTTCAAGAAAAACTACCAAACACATTATGCAAGAGACTATGGGATGGTGTTATTACTGTGATAAAAGGGAGTATAAAAATTTTGTATGGTGGTTGGTGTGTGGCAAGGTGGTGTACGGCAGCAACAAAGGAGGAGGAAAGGGAGAGAAATTTTGAAGTTAATAGTGGTTTTTAGATTTGCATGGTATGGAAAAATGGAGAATGATAATTGTGTTTTATAGAAAAATGAAAAGTGGAGTGGAGTGTGGTAAAGGGTAACCGGCCTAGGGCCTTGTTTTGTGTAAAAACATATTTTTTTATTTTTAGTTTATAAAAGTTTAATTAAAGTGTATTGTAAGTTTAAATAAGAACAGGTAATGTTTTAAGGTAAAAACGCGAGTTTTAGCAAGAATTTATGGAAACGCGAAACAGAACTGAAAAATTGTAAAATGAAAAGATATAAATAATCGTGATTGAATATATGAAGTTATTGCATCACTTAAAATGCGAAGTACCGAATAGAGTTTCTCTAAATACGGAAGCTCACTGCAAAGCTAAGAACGAGAATTTCTTACTAAATCGGGTAAACGTAAAATTAATAACTCGCTTAAAAATGAAAATAGAAATAAAGCTCGGAGTAAATAGTGACCTTAAATACGGAATGTTACATCCTCCCCTCCTTAAGGGAGCGCCGTCCCGGTGCTCGATTCCTCAATCTTGTCTCTATATTTACTTTGAGAAAAGATGAGGGTGGTAATTTCTTCTTTTGAAGAAATCTTTCTCCTCTCCCAAGTATATTCCGGAGCCTCTCGGGAATTCCATCTACTTGTGACAATAGGAATTCGACTCTTCTTAAGCTGCTTTCACTCGCGTCATGATTTTCTACTGGTTCCGTCGATAAAGTCGCAATTTGGGGTCGTGGGATATGTTTGGTGATCCGCTGTCAAGGAGGGGTAGAAGGGAGCTCAAGTGTTTTTCATCCTCGCGAGGCATATTCCCTTGGTATTCGAAACAGTTGGAAGTGTTATAGAATTTCCACGGAGTTTTTTCAGGAAGCTCCAAACTTTGTATGGCCATAGGGACTATATTCTTATTTTAATATTTTGAAATGTGTGGCGACCAGGAGTACCGGGGTATATAATGTAACGAGACGGTGGTTGGCTCCCAAAGCGACTTAATACGCCTTCCAAGCGATACCTTAACAGACCATAGTCACCCCTTAAATCCCATCGTTTGGTCTAACATCCACATAATTTTTCTGGCAAGCTTCGAGCAGTCAACAATCGATTTTTTAATCTGCACTAATCTTCTCTGTTTCTCCCGTATCATTTCTAGACTTGCGTTGCTATCTCCAACCTTACTAACTCCAGCAAACTGGCGATCTATACACTTTCGCCCATATAAAGCTCGAATGGTGCAGGCCTTAATGCTCGATGAATAACGTTATTGAGGAGAATTCGACAACGGTAATGTCCGATCCCCACTACTACCAAAATCTAATTACGCATGCTCGCAACTGTCCTCCATTTGTCTTGTATAGTTCTCTCTCCTCAGCTTTGACCCATCTGTCTCTGGTGATAATCAGTGCCATATCCATTGGTTCCCATCCCGCTTCTTGCAGTGATTTCCCAAAATCTTGATGTAAACAAACTGTCTTCTATCCCGAGAAATTGACGTAGGCACGCCATGCTTACATACAATTTCTTTAATATAATTGGTGTCGAGTTCTCTATGCTGTCATCTTCTTCATCGTAAAAAATGAGCAGATTTGGTTAATCGGAATCAACAACAACCCAAAGGAGTCATAACCAACATGGCGTCTTGCGAAGTCTGAGAAAAAATCCATGGTTATCTTGTCCTACTTCCACTTTGGGATTTCAGTTGTTGAAGTAGAACCGGATGCTTTTGTGCTCAGACAGCCTATACCTTGGCACATGGTCAGTACATTTACTGACATAGGTGGCGATCTCGGATTTCATGTCGGGGGGTACCACCATAGAGCTTCTTTAAGTCCTGGAATACATCTTGTCTGACCCTGTATGAATGGAATATTTAATTGTGCGATTCATGCATGACAAATCTCGTAATCCTCCAAACAATGTGCAACCAAATTCGCCCTTCCAAGCATTGGATTCCATCAAACAACAGGGTCTACAAATATTGGGCTTGATCACCTTCCAAGATTTTCAGCTTTCATCACGTTTTCCTCTTTCATTGCGTCAGTCTGGTCATTGAGTATTCTCATCAGGTAAATTGTGTGTACCGTCATTACCAAAGATTCTAACCCATATGGTTTTCGGCTGTCCATTTCGACTCAGGGCATCGGCCACCTACGTTGGCTTACCAGATGGTAACGGATCCGTCAATCATATCCCACACAAAAAGTTCAATCCATCGTCGCTGTCTCATGTTGATTCCTTTTTGATCTACAAATATATGTAAGTACTCTTATGATCTGTGACACAGTACACATTGTACCCTACAAAAAATGTCTCCAGAGTCTAAGTGCAGAACACTATGTGCACCTGCCCATTCTAAATCATGGGATCCGTGTACGTTTCCTCATGTTTCTTCAGTTGTCGAGAGGCATATGCTACACCTTTTCCCCTCTGCTCAAACCGCTCCCAAAAACCCCTTTGTGTGAAGCAGGACGCATCGCAGATTCAACGAAGTTCTCAGTTCCCCATATCAGGGCAATGCTAGAATAGGAGCGACATAACTTTTCTGCTTCAAAGTTTAGAAATGCCTCATCTTTCTACCGTACTCCAATCATAACTTTTTTGTTCTTACTCGGTCAATTTAGTTTGAGGCTTGGAATTAATGAAAAACCTTTTGATGAATCTCGTTACTATCCGGCTAAACCCAAAAATTGTCTGCACTATCTTTCGTGTTGTCGAGTGGCATGACCAATTTCGGATAGCCTCAAACCTTCGCGGAACAGGATCTCACGTAACACCATTTATTTGTTGATCACGTACCGAGAAATTGCAACCGACTCAAGCCAGAAATTGCAATTCGAGAATTTGGCGTATAATTGCTCATTCTTGAGTAACTCTAAAATGATCTTCAGATGTTTTTCGTGCTCTTCTTTATTCTTGGAGTAGATAAGTATGTCATCAATGAATACGATCACAAATTTATCGAGGTATGGCTTGCATACTCGATTCATTAGATCCATGAATGACCGCAGAGCGATGTTAGACAAACAGGCATTACTTGAAAATTCATAGTGACCTACCTGTCCGAAAAGTGTAATAGGAACAGTCTTCTTCTCTAATTCGGAGTTGGTGATAACTAGACCGCAGATCGATCTTTGAGTACACGCTGGAACCTTGAAGTTGATCGAACAGGTCATCAATCCTCGGAAGTGGATACCAATTCTTGACTGTCAACTTATTTAGCTCGCGATAATCGATGCACATACGGAATGATCCGTCCTTCTTCTTAACGAACAATACTGGAGCTCCCCATGGTGACGAGCTCGGACGAATAAACCCTTTTTCTGATAACTCTTGCAATTGGTCCGCCAATTCCTTCAGCTCGGATGGTGCCAATCGGTACGGGGCTCGTGCAACAGGTGCAGCACCCGGAACAAAGTTCATTTTAAAAATCTAACATGCCGAGTTGGTGAGAGTCCTTGTAAAAGTCTTCAGAAACACCTCGTGGAAATCTCAAATCACCGGTACATCTTCCAAATGTTTCTCCTTTGGTTCCTTCTCGGTTACATGTGCCACGAACAACTGATGTCCTCTTTCGATGTATTTACTGGCCTTAATGCAGGATATTATCTTCAATCGGGACGTACTACGGTCGCCCTCAACTATCAGCGTCTTGTTCTTGACGGGTATATGCACTACTTTCTTGCCACATACAATAACGGCGTCTTGATCAACTAACCAATCCATCCCAATAACTACGTCAAAAGTTCCCAGACAAATAGCATAAGTCAATTATTAAATAGTGGTTTAAAATAATTTCAGGTACAAATCCTCTTAGACATTATTAGAACAAACGACCCTTCCATCGGCCAATTCCACTTCATAGCTAGTGTCTAGTCTAACTGGATTAATGTCTATCAAGTGACTAAAACTAGTGTTCACGAAGCTTTTGTCAGATCCTGAGTCAAATAATACAGTAGCATAACGATTGTTGAGTAGAAACGTACCCGTAACCACATTAGGTCCTTGTTGTTTCTCAGCATCTCTAATCACGTATGCCCGACCTCGAGCTTCCTTACCTTGTGGATCCCTCCTCTTTTCCTTCGGACAATAGTTCCTTGTATGTCCCTTTTCTCCACAATCATAACACGTCACGGTTTGTCCTCGCATATGAGCACCCGTAGGCTATAGAGCCTTGCCATACAATCTCTTGCCATTGGCCTGGGCTTCCACAATTGCTACATACTACTTGCAATAAACCAAATGATGCTTTTCCACAACGATTACAGAGCTTTTGTTTCTAGCAATACCCACCTTGCTCAGCCAGGGGCGTGGGTCATTGCAGTCGGCAGCCATCATTCCCCTTGCTTGGATTGTATTCTGTTGTTATAGCGGGTGTTTTGGTCCCTATTGTTGTTTTTTCCGTTGTTACCGTGTTGTTAACCAACCTTTGTGAGCTTGTCCCCATTTCTTTTATTGCCCGTCGGCAATCCTTTCTATTTGAGCTTGAGCCTTTTGTTCCATCAAGGCATGTGCCATACGTACAGCTTCATTCAGGCTAGTGGGTTTGGATCCAATAACTGTACCCTTTATGTTGTTAGTTAATCCCCGTATATAAGCTCGATTTTCTTGCGTTCACATCTCGGAAACCATTTTTTGGACATAGTTAACCGAGCTCATGAAAGTGCTTAGTATTTAGCATTATTCCAAAATCCTTGGCAACCTTAAATCCAACAGTTCTGCTCCATTCTCGCTGCACTTCCTCGAAAATGGTGCAAGAAAAAAAAAAAATTCCTCTGTCATTAACCTTCTCATTTCAGTCCAACCGATCTGATTTGCAGCTTCTAATCCCATCGTTGCTACCTGGGAATTCCACCACGTCAAGGCACGCCCTTGAAGTGTGGCAGCAGCAAATTTAACCTTTACACATTCACTTATTCCAAAAACCATCTCCGTTTTCTCGAACCACCTACTTAGCTCAACAGCTCCCTCGTGTCCATGGAAGACTATAGGGTTGCATTTCATGAATCCTGAAAAGGTACATTCTCAAGCAGCTGGCGCCCTACCTTGGCCCCCAGCTTCGTTGGCAATGTTTCCTTGTCCCCTTGCATTTACCTGCCTTTGTCGCTCTGCCTCCACAACAGCAGTGACCCTTTCAGTGATGAGTCACTCAATCGTAACTTGGTTCATTGCTTTTGGTGCCATGATTCTATCACAACACAAAGAAAGTCTCAATGAGTATTTATATAATGACATAATCGCATCATATATAAGTGAACCAATAATAACAATAATCACAACAACATCAAGTAGTAAATCAAAAGATAGCCATTGTCATCATTCATTACCAAAAAGAGTTAATACATAGTTGCATTATTTCACAAAATGATATAAATCGTTACAACCAATGGCATCAATTCACTAACTGAAGATTCAGTTTAGTGATTACAGAATAAAAGATACTACTAATAAAACTAAACTACTAAGAGTCACGAGGTGGAGATCCTTGTGGCTCAGATGGTGAAGTCTCCTTCTGGGTAGGTGAATCATCATTATCAGTAGCAGGAGCAGTGGCAGCATCACGTGCAGCAACATACGGATCCCTAGGATCAATATGAGTAACCCCAGAGCTACTAAGTCTCAGTAGAGCATAATGATGGCTCTCTTTGATACTGGCAGACGCGGCGTAAAAGATTCTCAAACGCAACGTAATAGAACCACGTCTCAAGTGATAGGTAAATGCCAATGTTGCCCATCTAGCACTCATCTCCAGGCATCTCTAGTGCGGTTCTCACTGCAGTCTAGTATCATCTTCAGTCGCTTATTATCGGCACGCACATCATCCTCCTTAATATGCTAAACCCTGCGATGTAGTGCATCCAGGTCACTCCTAATGTGACTTGGAGTGTGATCCTCGGGGTTATGACCAGCAGCAGCAGCAGATGATGATGATCTTGTCCACCCTTGACCTTACGATGCAGAGTGTCGACATCCTTTCCCATAGGGCCAGGGGCAAAAATCTTGCGAGATGATCCACTCCCCCACATAGGTGGTACCCGAGAACGGTTGTACACGATATGGTGCACGAGTAATGGTGCCAACAGTAGCAGCCTCATTTTCACCCTCTACCTCAGCCTCGACTTCTGGCTTGGTGTTAGAAGAATTGTCCGACTCAGCATGTGGAGGTGGAAGTTCACCCTCCTCGATCTCATATGGGTAAATAACTTCAGGATCATCCATTTCATCATCAATTTCCATCTCTTCTTCTTCCTCTTCTTCTTCTTCTTCTTTAATCCAACCATTCATATTGTTTGGTGCATCCTCTGCAGGTAGTGCGAACTCGTTATGGTCAGGGGGTAGATTTGCCATGATAATCTACCATTTGCCCAAAAATAAATAGGAATTATTATATGAATAATAATTTATATGGGTATACGGATGCATGACGATGATTCAGGAATGCACATGATGATCGATAAATAGTATGAATATGCACAATAATATTCGTTACATATATATAAATTACATTTTTGCAATTTAAATGAACAATCTTTGATGCTTCGCGGATAAGCATATCAATCGATATATATATATACATATCAATTACGTATAATAATATTTATTATATGAATACTCAATAGTAATGCACCCAAAATGTGCATAAATACTCAAATAGAAAACTATGATCATGAATAACACAAGGGCTTCGAGGAGTCTTAGCGCGCATAAAAAGGGTTATAGTTTAGGTAAAAAAAAATTGACCTAGTTCTCTGATATGTGTTTAATTACGCATACCATTTTCCACTATATACGGACTTAAATGACTAAAAACGTACCAAAAATACATTGTATTTGTATGTTTGTATTCGTAT
>BQNB010077731.1:14838-30753 GCA_026074375.1 Tanacetum coccineum | reverse complement strand
TATCTTGTGCTGTTGATCTTGAAGTAACACGCCCCGGATCCTTATTCCGCTGCGACCCATTTTGGGGGTGTTACAGAAGTTCACCGATGAACTTGCTCCTCTTGATTCGTTACCACCGGGTAATGATGATTCGACTCTTAAGAAGGACTTGCATGAAGAGAATTTTCAAGATCATTCAAATCCTCTTTTTGAATTTGATGACAATTTCAAATCTAGCACCATAAATCCTCTCTTTAACAAGATGGATGAAGAAGTCATAAACGTAAACTCCAACGTTTCAGATTCTGATAAGCCAGTTTTACTTAACATACCTTTGTCCAATAAGGTCGAGTGTTTTACTCCAGAAGACGATATTGATGAGATCGATGCTTTTCTAGCTATGGAAGTTTCTTCTAACTTTGAGGAAGGTTATTTCGATTCAGAAGGAGACGTAACTTTTCTTGATAATCTGCTTAGTGATGATACTACCCATAATCTCGCTTCCGAAGTGATTTCCGATCATGAACCAGAACAAAATGAATCTTCGATTACTTTTTCTCCAAGAAGTGATCCTCTTCACCATGAGTTCGCCGGAGAAGTCATTACACTTCCTTCAAGGAATAATCGTGAATTTGGGGAATATCTTAGTCTTATGACAGTGCTTTGTGAGATTTCAACTTCCCAGTCACAGGAAAATGTTCATGCTAATCAAAGTTCAATTATCGAGTCTCTTCCCGTATCTTCTATCCCCGTTGAGGATAGTGAACCCATTCCAGAAGAGATCGATATTTTCCTTGTTCCAGATGATTTAATTCCGCCTGGTGTTGAGAATGATGATTCCGAAGATGAAGATAATGAAGACTTGAAATCATTAGTAAATGAAGACTTGTGCTAATCTCAAGTAGATTTTAAAAATGCCGAGTTGGATTTTATATACGCTAAGTATTTGCGAATTTCTTTATTAGAGATTTTAAATTGCAAAGAATAAGAGATGATAGTGTTGATTACGAATTAGGATGCTAAACAAGGTTTATTTGGAAAACTTAAAGGCTTATAAGAATAACTTGTGGTTTTTCTTCCCAAAAGTTCTTAAAATTATTAATCATACGTGTTCTCTTTAATTTTTACAAATTAGAGTTTTACTCTTAAAAGTCTAATCAACATATTTAGAGAAAAAAGCTTTATCAATGAAGTCAACATCATTTGTAAATAAGAATTTTAGTTCAAGTTTATACTTTGGTTTTCTAAAATGAAATTTTTCTATTTGCAAAAATAATGTGTTGAATTAATATTTAAAAAAAATGATGAAAAAGAAAAAAATGTAGTTGGTGAATAAAAGGATGCAAGTGTTAATAATTAATATACAAACTCCATCGCAATAAAGTACATGGGCATTTGTCGGTTCGCTCCCGATGTGACATCGAAAGAAAGGGTGGAGGATGTATATTTAGGATCGGTATCATAATAAGTACACGAGCTCTTGTCGGAGGCGTGGCCGATGTGTCGTCGAAAGAAAAAGTGATACCGGTTCCTAGCCTAATAATATAAATAGTAATGATAATGTTGCAAGTTAGAAAATAAATAGTAAAAGTTTTCTTTTCTAAAACCAAAGTATTCTTTTGAACCAAAATTTGCAAAAGTCTACAAGGCTTTTTCATCGGAAGTTCATGCGTCTCGATTATTATTCTCCGGATGGGGTGTCAAAAACCTTAGCACTTACCCGATATGTTGGGATGCTAATAGGACGAAAGTCATTATGGACAAGTGAACCAACGATGTCTTAGCTAAGGAGGTTTTTGTTTGCTTTGAGTTGTGATCTTACTAAGTGATTAACATATTAGCCCAAAAGGCCCATGTGTAAAGCTTGGTCGGATTTCAACTATCTAAATATATGGATTTAATGGTTTAAATTAATTTGAGCACACACACTTATTCTTAAAAATATGCTTTATTGTCGGGAAGAAGAAATTCACAAGTGTACTAAAGTATCTTTATCAGTCTTAATGTTGTATTACTGGCTGATCTTATTTTTAAGCTTAGTATGGGAAAAGTGAAAAATCGGGAATGATGAAGTTATCTTTTAGACACTTAATTGTGCTTTTTGTTCTATGATCCTTAAAGTTACCAATGAGGTAATGAAAACAATTTACTATGTCAACACAAGAATAAGTTGTAGTTAAATAGTCTATCAAGAAAAATCATAAAAAAAATAAAAAATCTTCGAAAATGGGAATTCGGGTGTTTTATAACATGTGATCTCTACTCCACAACCAAAATCTTTTGCTACTTTTCATGTTTATTTTGGGAAGTTTTGAGATATTTGGTTATAAGGCATGTAATATTGCGTGAGGACACACAATCGTTTAGTTTGGGGAATTTTGATATGTGTGAAATACACATATCCGTTTATACCTAAAATGGCCCAATTAAGCCCAAAACAGACTAAAAATGGCAAAAATATACTTGTTTTTGTGTTTTGTGTGTGCAGGTACGGATAAGACAAATATCACAAGAAAACCGTCAAAAACGGGCAAACACGAACATACCGGGAAAGCGGAAGAGTCACAAAAAGAAAGCAAAGATTCAAAGCCAAAGCAAAGAAAAGTCAAAAGTCAAAGGTTGTGGCAACTAATGTAGAGTCAAAGAAAAGTCAACCTTAGGTCAAACAAAGTCAACTCACTAAAAGACAAACCCTAAATGTTTCATTTCAGTCAATCCAAACTTCAAATGTTACACAAATGGTCCCTAAACCTTTAATGGGCCTAAACTTACCTTAAACATTACCCGGATCCAAAAACTCAAAACCAAAAGCCCATTACCTTAGCCCATTTTTCATTTTATTAAACTACAAGGACTCTTTCTGCCATTTCTAAAAGTTATTTACACTAAAACTTTGAATAACAAATGGAGGGACTAGTCTTGCAAATACCCCAAACCTTTTAACTCAATTCAGTTAAAAAAGAAGAAAATGGCGCCAAAGGGTGTTACTATTCACCCGTCACTCCCAAATTCACCACACTGTTAAACTCAAAGGGCAAATGGAAATTGAAGGGTGATTAAGACAATTCATGTGGGATAGTACACAATGGCAGGGTCAAAAACGTCATCTCAAGGCATCTCATTGGCTCATTTTGCTAAGGAAGCACACTGATAAGAAAGCCACAAGGAAGAGGTAAATTTACACTACAAGTACTACATGAGATAAAGCACAAGTGCTTAACCACGTTCCACGCTGGCAATCCTGGATCCCAAGGATAGATCCAACGCTCAAAATCACTTACCTAATGATGAAGAATAGATGGTGATGATTGAAAAAGCGTAGGGATGCAAGCTCAAGACCCTAGAAGTCTTTCATCAGCTAGCATAAAAATCACCCTCACACACACACATTATTATCTTCTTTTTTTAGTTTTTTTAGTAGCTTTTAAATTTAAGCTTATAGTTTTTACCTTTCAATTGGTAATTTCCTTTAAGAAAGCATTGTAATCTTCATTTAAGTTTAATGAAATTTCTATTCATTTTTTAAAGGTTGTTTTTAAATCATAATCTCCTATAAGTTCACTATTCTAATGTATACAATTAATATAAGTTGCTCAAGTAAGCTCTCTCCAAGTCATACGCTGAGATAGAGAATTGTGTAAATCAAGCTTTAATCATTACTTAAGCCTTAAAATCAAAAGTTAATTATCTTACCTTAAACTTATTGGATTTTGGCTTATGGAAGGGGAGTCAATTGTGGAAGGACTCCCATGGACTTATACTAGCTTATCCATTTGGATAAGCTAGAGCTGTTGAAATAGACACTAAGAGCATTTAAGCCTTGTTAGCAGCCTCATTGTAAGTCTTTCTTTAATTATTTAAGTTTTACTGTAATTTGCTTAATATGTAATTATTTTAGATAGCTAAATAAACTGTTTTGCTGTAAAGTGCTTATTTACCTTTATTCTAGCTTATTAAGTGTGTTTTATTATCTATTTTGCTTATTATATCATAAATCTTAGAGTTCTCATTTCTGTCATAAAAAGCTTAAAAATCCAAAAATAAGTAGTTTATAGTGTAGATCTTAGAATTAGCTTATTCAGTTGTTGATTTATGTTTATTAAGTTTAATATAAGCTGTTTAAGATCTGGTAATAAGGTTTTTGAATAATTAGATCTAGATTATAATGTTTTATAAAATCACAAATCCTATAAGGGGTGTTTGGTTTAAGCCTATTTGACCACTAAAAGTCAAAGAAACTTGAAGGATTTTCTTTGGTCAGTTTGATATTGATTATTTTTAAGGTTTTAAGTAGAATTAAATTGTCGTTTAGCCTTATGATGATTTATGGCATATTAAGTTTGCTGTGCACCAGGGGAAATTTCCCTTTCACTTTGCTTGCTAGAATTTGATCCAAGGTCTCCAAGGCTTGGTTGTTGCTTAGGTGGTGTTTATTCACACTCAATAGGAGTGTATTGTGCAGGATAAACAACTTTGGTTGTCTGCAAGATCTATTTTCCCCCTTTGCATTCTATATCAGCAGTAGTAACCATAGTTACTACTGCTGATTTATTGGCTTAATTTAGGATAATAGTTATAGGATTTGAGACTGACAATTAAGAAGACTTTTAGTTTGTATGTAGCTTAATTTAGTTTAAGACTTAATTTTCATTTTCAAACTCATTTGCTTAGGTACCTTTAGTTTAAAAAAAAGTCACAAAATCTTAAAAAGGCCAAAAATAGTAGTATTAGAAGAGTAGGTTTAAATTTTAAGTTCTTATAGCTTGATAAAAGTAAGTTTTTTATAATTGGAATTCATAACTTGTAGTTAGGTTATTAAGTTCTCATAAGCTTAAGACCTATCTTAGCTTATTGAGCTTATTAGCCTACTTTAATTTTGAGCTATTTGTGCAATTTTTTGAGTTTACTAGTTTTCCTTTCAAATTCAGTTAGCTTAATGTGTTTCTAGTTCAACAAGCTTTTTAATTCTAACATTAAGCATATCATAAGGAGTCCAGGGCATCTTTTGGTTTTCAAAATGAGCTTGAATTTAAGCTTGTGCAGCTTTAGGTTCAAACTAGCAAAACTGGGCTCAAAAGCTAACTTTCTGTGGTCAGAGTTTTCATAAGCTCTTAGAGAGTTTATCTTTAGGATTCAGCTCAAGCTTGTTTCATTCCAAATCTTAGATGATTGTTTTATAAGTCTAGCTTTAGTTTTGCAAAAGAAAAATAAAAAAAAAAATGCAAAAAGGGGGTTACTAGTTTCGAACATCAGGACCTCTCACACTAAGACCGCAACGTTTTTAACCCTCATGCTACAATAGCTCATCCGTCAACCTCCCTTTCTTTTTAATCTTTATACACGTTTTCCTTTTTCTAATTTTTAATAAGTCGTAGCCTAATAAGCCCTTTTCTCAGCTTATTCGATAAGCTGAGTTGTTTCTTTTAATTTTCTAGTAATCTTTGTTACATTTTAGATTTTTCCTGAATTTTTCGTAATTTTTCATCAATTAGTTTATTTTTAATAGTTTTTCAAAAGTTTTAAATTTAGAAAATTCATAAAAAAATAGAAAAAAGTTTCAGAAAATTACAAAAAAATAGTTTTTAGTTTTATAAAAATTACTTTTAGGTTTACATTCAGTAAAATCATTTTTACACCTTTTAGATTTTAATTTTCATTTTTGAGCTTTTATTTTTAATTTTAAAAATAGGATTTTAATTTTAAAAATAGTTAAAAATAGTTTTCTGAGTTTTTATGTTATTTTAGACTTTTCTAAGTTTAAAAATCATTTTTCTTAATTTTTAGGACTTAATTTGCTATTTTTTAGGATTTAATTAGATTAAATTAGTTTTTAATTCATAATAAATTCAAAAATAATCAAAAAAAATATTTTTCTTTTTCTTAAAATTTTCTTTTGTCCTATTTTAGGTTTAGAAATTTAGTTTGCATTTTTAGGAGTTAATTTTAGTGTATTTGCTTAATTGTCGCGTTTTATTTGTTTCCCGTTAATTGTTTAAGTGTTTAATTGCTTTTAATTGTTCATTTTAATTGTTGCTTTTATTTAGTAGTTATAGATACTCAAAAATATCTTTTCTCTTATTCAAATCATAATCCAAGCTAAAGCAAGGTTTCAATTTCACAAGTCGTTGGGGAAACGACCCGGGTGATCATACTTCCCGGTTAAATATACGTATTATATATTATATATATCTTTTAGAGTGAGCTTTTCTTAAGGGAGACTTTAGGAAAGTTCTTAATTGCTCTTTTAGAAATATTATCATATATTTTATAGTATATATAAAACTCACATCAGTGAGAAATGGGAGAAAAGTCCGAATGACAAATGTGAAGGAATCGTCATCTTCAACATCAATCTCATCTCCCCCTGGGTCAAAACATTCATCTCCATTAAGCTCATCAAAATTTTTCATCACGGGTGCATCGGTCTTAACAATTAAGCTAATCTCAACATCCGATGGTTCCGGAGGAGGACGAGGAAATGACGGATCATCATAAAGATCAAAGTGAAACGATTCAAACTCGGGAAGTTCCAAAAGAGGGTCATTTGAATTATCAGAAATAACAATGCTAGTCAACCATCACCCAGCCTCAGGCCAAAACCTCAAAAAGAATAATCATACTTGGGAAGATATTTTAGCATAAGTAGTGTACTAGCCCACTTCTCGTCTCTCCGTATGATCGCTAAAATTCTCGAATTTGGGTAAAAGAATTATCCAAATTGAGAAAGAGAAGAATCGGACCCGTCAAAGAACGAACACTAACCGTTGACGGGGGGTAGGAAATGAAAAGGGAGACTTGATACATGATCAGGATATGGTTGTCTATCAAGGATCCAATATTATTAATAAGACTGCTGATTTTCACTAATTTCCTCTCGAAGAATAACATCTTGGATTGAAAAATATCTTCTAAGTCCAACTCTTCTCTTCTTGATCTTCATTCACCCTCCTCAAAAACTAACGACTCGATGACCCTCAAAATCATCGTCATCACTTGAAGTAACACTTCCGCTGGAAATCGGATAAAATCTCAAATGATCGTTCAAAGCATCCAAAAGTGGAAAAAGATCTTCACACGGGCACATCACACGATCATTCGAAATACCCTCGAACTCACTTAGGATTGGGACAAGGTTCTCAACACTATACTTTATTAATTCATCTGATTTCGTTTCCAGAATAGTGCTAAGATGCTCATCCCCCATACTTAGAGAGTTATCGGGCTCCTCGATCGGTAAGTCGGTGTACTTGCTTTAGGCTTGCTATATATAATAGTATACTCATCATCGTCATTGTCGTAAAAAGTAGGACGATTCCAACTTGGACAATTAATATATTCAGATAGCTCTTCTCTAATATTCCGCATATCTTCAAGGAGTTTACTCATCAATTCTTGAATATCCTCTTGTTGATATTGCTTGACCGTCAAAGCATCCTTAATTTCACCAAATCTCTCCCAAGCTATCAATATAACCTTTGGTGTTACTCCAAAAGGTATACGACTAAACTTCCTCAAGAAGGTGCAAACGTCTTTCAAAAAGTTGTCTCTAGCTTCTTCATCATCAATCATAGAAAAATTCCAATTTGGAGTAAAACTTTGAGCTACCGTCTCCTTCTTCTCTTGTTGACTTCCTTTAAGAATTTGTAAATCATCCATAAGCTTAAGAAGCAATTCTTGTATAACTTCAGGTTAATTCTGTTCTTCTTCCATAGTTTGCTTAATCTTAAGAAATCTCTCCTCAGCTAGCAATAAAGCCATGCACTTTTCATTAGAGGTAGTATTAAAATTATTCCCTTGAACTTGATTCTAATTAAACCTATTTTGACTATTGTTTTGCACCGGAGCAAAACCTGGTGGTGCCATTTGATTACTAACACGGTTTGGAGGGTTAACTTGATTGTAAGTTCCCGTGGTTTCACAAACACTAGCCTGATTGTTATCGGTAGTCGGACATTTATACCAAGAATGGGCACCGCCACAAGTAACGCAAGTTTCCTCAACCGCTTTAACCGGAGCGAGAGTGACAACTTTCTTAGAAACAATCTCGACTAAGGTCGAAAGTTGATCCGCAAGCTTATCAATTCTCTCATCCGTTTTACTAGAAGTAGCATTCATCCTAGAAGCATTTGATCTATTTCGTGAATAACAAACTTTTGATTTATTCTCAATTATGTTTAAAGCCTCTCTAGTCGTCTTACTCAAAATATTTCCACCCGCCGCGGCATTTATGGAGTCTTGTTCATTCTCGTTTAAACCATTATAAAAGGTATCAACTTGAGTTAACTCCGTAAATCCGTGATGGGGACAAGCTCTAAGCAACTCCTTAAATACGTCCCACGCTTCACTAAAGTTCCTCAAATTTTTATGTAAATCGAGAAATTTCATTCTTTAAGTGAGTGGTTTTCGAGGGAGGGAAAAATTGATTCACAAATTTTGGTAACGAGATCCTCCAGAGTCAGATATGAATTTGGGTGGTTTCTTTCTCGTACCCAAGTTTTAGCAGCTCACTCGAGCGAATATGGAAAACATCTATAAGCTTAATCACATGTTTAGGGCAGACCAATAAAAATAAAATACTCAAAGTACATAATTATTCTCAAAATAATTATTCCTTACTTGGTTGATGTAAACCTTAATTTATTTGGTGACCGTTTACATTCATTGATTATTTCTAGTCTACGCGGTTTAGTTCAAAAGTAAACATTTAAAAGTAAACGCGTATCGGACTAAAATAAATAGTGATCATTAATATAGTCGTACAATGACACGGAAATGAGAAATGTTACAGATAGTATGAAGTTCGGGTTCGACTATGTTTGGAGCACGTCCTTTATTTCGACGTCTCGGAATGGTGACGTTTGAATTATTTGGAAAATAGGAATTTCTAGTGCGCATGCACTAACAAGCAAATGAAATGATAAAAGAAACGAGAAAAGGAAATATTTTTGTTTACCGAATAATCAACAAATTTAGGGTAACTCTCTTAAGTAAAATAAAATTTTACAAAAGAGGTGCGCCTTTTTCGTAAGTGACACAAACGGTAAAAAAATTTAATCTTTGGTTCGGGAACTTATTGATGGATAATACCTCAATTGAAGGTATTGTTTGTTGGTGTTCTTTTACCAACTTGGTATTTTTTTTATATTCACAAATTAACGAGAAAAATCAAAAAATCCGGAAGAGCAAATATTTTTGTCTTTTTGTTTTTAAACTTTTACTTATACTAAAAAGAAAAGAAAGAAAAAATATTTTTTTACTTTTTATGTTTTTAATTTTTTTGTATTTTTGATTTTCTTAAAAGCGTAACTTTCGAAAACGAAAGGTTCTCCAAATCACGATCGACAAACTTCAAACGAAAGAATCTTAATCACAAATCCCCGGCAGCGGCGCCAAAAACTTGATTCGAGTATAATAAACGTATAATAATATCAAAAGTATAGAAAATTCCCAAACTACCGTTGAGGACAAAGGAAGAAAGGAAAAATTCTCACGATTATATATAATAATACGTATATTAACCGGTAAGTGATTACCGGGTCGTATTCCTCGAAGATTTATGAAATTGAGACCACGTTTGTTATTTGGACAATGATTTGAATTGGTTCGAAGATGATTTGTTTTCTAAAATACTAAAAGTGAGCAAATTAAAGGACAATTAAACCTAACTTTAATAACGGGAAATTGAACTTTAACTAAAAACGCAAAACGGGAACCCTAAATGGTGATTAAAAACCCTAAATTTCCAAAATTAAACCTAAAATGAATTTTTCTCTTTTAATGGACTCTAATTGACTAAAAAGTAAGTTTAAAGAAAACTAGAACAAAAACGGAGTTGAAATGAGCTTAAAAGCACGAAAAACGTGAACGGGAACGAATCCCGTTCTTTAAAAATTGAAATTTTGCAATTTTAACCCTACGAAAGCAAAACTAATTTTCCTAGAAACTATATGTTAAAAGAAAATTTTCTAAAAAAGAATTATATTTTTTGATTATTTTTCTATTTTTTATGAATTTTTAAAGTTTTTAATAAAAATAAATGTTTAAAAATACTAAACTAAATATAAAAATTCTGAAAAAATTATAGACAGTAGCTTGAACTAAGAGGAATCTAGGAAAAATAAGTTGGGAAACACAGCTTATCGAATAAGCTGTGTAATAAGCTAAAACAGCTTATTAACCAAAAAGGACTAAAACGTATACAAATAATAAATTTTGTGAAACTATAACGAAAAAGACCCCAGGGCACGTTGGTAGTGAGTGTGTGTGTTAAAACACTTGGTGAAGATGGTAGAGGTCCCGGGTTCGAGCCTTGCTCACCCGGGGCTTCCCACTTTCCCAAGTGTTTTAATTTTTTCCATTTTTTATAACTTTTTAAAACTCTTAAAAATAAGCAACTTTTGTAAAACAACTATTTTTATAAACTACAAATAAGCTCAGAAATAAGCTAAATAAGACAGGATTGCTTAAACTATACTAAGTCCTAAGAAAACTAACTGTTTGGCTTTTTTAAAGGAAATTAAGATAATGAGAAAGACAAATAAGCTAAAACAAATGAAAAGTTATATCTAAAAAGCACAAGAGATCAAAAATAAGCAATGACAATAAGCTAAAAAGACAGAAAAGCTAAAAAGCTTAAAAACACTTAAAAATTTACACTAGAGAGCAAATAAGCTCACATAAGCTTATGTATCCTAACAAGCTGAACTTAACAAGAAATAAGTAGTTAATAACAAGAAATAAGCTAGAAACTACTTAACTCTTTTTGGCTTTTATTTTAACAAACTAAGAGAACAGATAAGCTAAAATAAGCTAAGACTTCATCAAATTAAGCTAAACTACCCTATTCTAATCTAATAAGCAAATATGAATACGGATTAAGCTAAGATAATAAGCAAAAAAGCTAAAAGAAAGAAATAAGCACTTTAGAGCAAACTGTTAACTAAACAGCCCCTTAAGGTACCTTTGAGCTTATTTCTCAATAAGCTAAAGGGTCCTTATGGACTTTTGGCTTATTACCCTAAAAAGTATACCTAGCATACTACTTAAAATACCTTTTAAAAAGCATTTTGAAAATCAAATAAGCAAGGAAAAAGCACTTTGAAAATAGACGGAATACTCAGCAAATACTTAGTTTTGTTTTTTATTTTAAAGGACAAACAGCTACTTTTTACCTTAAATTCAGATAATCAAATGAGCTTTTTAATGCAAACAAAACTGAAATAGATTAAGATTACCTTAAGTTCTACTTGTAAACTAAAACCTAAGATTGACTTTTACCCTCTGATGATTTGAATTGAAACTGGCAACTTCTCTATTTTCATATCTGATGTAGTTTGCACAAAAACTTACAACTATGAGTGCAGACCTAAAAGAAAACTAATTTCTACTCTTTTAAAATACTTAGCAAATAGCTATTAAAGCAATTATAACAACTAGAGACTATTTAATCTAAATATGCTAATAGGATTACCTCAATGCTCACAGATACAAAGTATAACTAGAAAATCTTATAAAAACTTAATCAAACCTAACAAACTACCTAGAATCCAAACTTACAAGCCTACAAATGATCTTCAAATTTAGTTTTAAGAAACAAAAATGTCACAAGAAGTACTAACTCTCAGTTAGTACTGTTGTGCCAAACACCCCTTTAAACACAGTCAAAACCATTTAAGCTTATAGAAGATGAGATTTAAGACTAATAAATCAATAACCAGATATTAATAAGCTATAGACGGACCTCTTAAGCAGGTATAAGCAAACAATAAGCCAGGATATTAAGCTATTTAAACTATGCTACTTATTTTTGGTTTTTTGACAGTTTTATAGAAATAGAAAGCAAACATAAGATTAAAGCTATCTAGTAAACACAATTAGCATAAAACTACTAAAATGAGCATCAATAAGCAAGTTTAAACAGTTAATAAGTAAATCAAAGCAGACAATAAGCAAATCTAAGCTAGTAAGAACAATTTAACTAGGAAATTTAAAAGACAGAAAAAATAAATGATGTAGAACCTGAAATCCCAGCTAAACAGGGATTGTTTGCTCAATCAGAGCTTATGCATACAGCTTATAGCTTATAGCTATAAGCAAAATCAATTCCTATTCTATCCTAACCCTTGACCTTCAAAGACTATTACCAAACTTAATCATCCAGCAGCTATCCCATTCTAAGGGATGATCTAGTTTATAAGAGAGCTTTTAGTAGCTTAAAAATAGTATGAGCTTATGAAACAGTAAATGAGCTTAATCAACCATTATTTTCCATAAAAGTGAAATCAGAATTGACAAAAGAGTTTAAATGGAAAACAAATTTTTATTAATAACTGAAATGAATACAAAGAGTTGAAAATGAAATTACAATTAGTTAAAAACCATAAGCTGAAAAATTACATGAAAATAAGCTAAATATTAAGCTACTAAAAACTGGAAAAGAAGATTATTCTCTCTGTGAGTGAGAAGGTCTTGTATTTATAGCATGAGAGGAAGCTTCTAGGTCTTCAAGTTTGTTACACGCTCCTTTTAATCCACACTCTTCATTCTTTTCAATCATTGGATACCAGTCTTTCACCGTTGGATCAATAGGTGATCACACGGATTGCCAGCGTGGCAATCCTTGTGTCAAAGGCTGTGTACTTCTTTTGCACTAAATTTAGTGCAAAAATTCCTTTCCTTGTGTGTTTCCTTGCATCCAACGTGTCATTCCTTGAGGTGTCTTAGCCAATGGGAGGCTTTGGTGACGTCTTCTTTTGCCAACTTATAACTTGGTACTCGAATCTTAGAGCCATGCTGTCAATTGCATTTTACCCTTTGATTTGAGGTGAGGTTAAACGGAGAAGACGGTGAATAGTAACAAACAGGATTTCCCGCCCTTTTCTTTTCTTTTTATATCTTTGTTTGACCCGGGGTGTGAGGATTTGACTTGGGCTTTTATAAAAAGAAATGGGCCTTTATAAAAAGAAGTAGGCCAGGTGAAAAGGTTTAAGGGTTTATGTTTAGGAGATAACGACCGTTATCTCTTAAGTATAAAAGAGATAACATTGTTAGGTTTTAGAGTCTTTTGTGTAATATGATTTAACTTTGAGGACTGATTTGGTATTTTTGAGGGTTTTATCCTTTTGTGGTTGACCAGAGTTGACCAGGGGTTGACTTTTGATGACCTTTTGTTAGAAACTTCTGGCTCTTATGCACTCTTTCCATTCTCGTGTTCTTGTTTGTCCGGCTTTGACCGTTTTCTTGTGATATTTGCATTATCCATACCTACACATACATAAACAACAAAATACACAAATACAAGCATATTTTTGCACATTTTAATCATTTAAAGGTCATTTTTGGTGTAAAAAGGATATGTGATTTTTCACATATCAAACATATATGAACAGCATAAAGTGATCAGGCAGCACTAATCGTTTCCTTGGACAGTAGTAATAGTTACTTTAATCAATAGCAACAGTAACCACGAACAGTACTAATATCCAATTTGAGCCCAAACAGTATATACACTCAAGCATTATTAAACAAATTGCTCTTTGTAACTCAAGCAGTACTAACTCATATAAGCCTGAACTGTAGTAACTTAATACTATTTTATTACCTTAAAGCCCATCAAATTTAAACCAACGAACAATGCTTCCATATTGTATAAAATTCTCACGTGCCTTAAGAATTAGGGTTTAATACATACTCCTCTCCACAAAATCAGCAATCATGACTATAACCAATAGTTGTAAACCGTTCACTTTTTCATCAGTTATAATTCATCATCTTCGATGTAAACCTGTATCTTAGAAATAAATTCATAGCTTGGAAGATGTGTAACAATGATTGGTTATTTAAAACTTTTTCAAACCAAAAACGATATGCAATAACACCGAAACCCTAAAAACCAATTAGGGTTTAATGAGTTCGTTCAAGTGATAATCGCTGAAGTAGAGACCATAAACAAGCATTCAAACGTGCAACTAATGTGCAGAAACCATTCACAAACCATCATAATCATCAGCTGTTGATTAGGGTTTCATTAAAGAAATCTTGTGTAACAAAAAAACCCTAACCCAAATATTAGAGTTTTGAATCAGCCTTGAAAACGTAAAAATTGCATAAACCACAAATCGAAACCCTTTTAAAAATAGTAACAATGCTTGAAGATCGTATTGCATACCCAAAGCAGGTAGAGAGGACAATCATAAACATTGTTACGGCAACTTAACTTCAAAACCCTAAAAACGTTTTACCACAAAATGATTTCTTGAAAATTAGGGTTTTAGGGTTTCTTCAAAAACCTTGTTGATCCTAGATCAAGAGCCCCATGGCTTTGATACCAATTGTGAAAACCTAAAGATCGTTGTAAGCTTAGATTGTTTAGATCTATATCTACGATGAATAACAAAGATAATAACATGCAGTAGAACAAGAACAAATCAATGTTATTCTAACAAGGTTTCATCATTATCTTCATCAAATGGTAGAACGTGTTATCTAAACTATAACAAGGAATCAAAGATCCTTGAGGCTAAAATAACCAAAACCTAGGCATCTAGATTGTGTAGAACACGCCTAACACACACATGTTAGGTACACATGGAACACACGATTTTGTACACCTAAACCTAATGACCTATATCTCTTTATATAGTAGAGATATTAGGTTTACAAAGGATAAGAACAAATAAAGATATTAATAAATCTTTTTAACATTTAAGTGTATCTTTAGAATCTTCAAGATCTTCTATCTTTTGAAGAATTCCTCCTTTGTCTTTTAAGTCCTTCATCTTTCATATGTTTTGTCTTATCAACTCAAATATAATTCCCAGCATGACTCAAAATAAGCAAATCAAATAAGATGAAAAGCATCTAAATGCAAAAAGACAATTTGACTAAAAAGACTCTTTAGAGGACTTTTGACTGATTTTAAGCTAAGATTAAGAACTATTAAGCACTAAGCAAAAGCTACAAGTTAAAAACATATAGAGACCTTTACTCTAAGAACACAAATAAGCTGAAAATAAGCCAATTGGCTTAAGAGAATAGCTAGAAAATTGAGTTTGATTATAACAGACTACACTAGTGTTGTTTTTGGCTTTTTGATATGAAATAACAGATTTAAAGCTAAAGCCTAGGACTCAATAAGCAAAATTTAAAAGCTAAAACTTAAAACAAATAAAGACTATGGCTAAATAAGCAAATTCAAACTACAATTAAGCGAAAATAAGCAACTAATTAACATAAATTCCTAGGTTAAAACAGGCTGCATACTTGACTCTCTTATGACTTTTTATGCTAAATGACCTGAATGCAACATAAGATTTACGACTTAAAAACAATTTGGACACACTAAAAACTGTTGGGAATTAAGGATTTCTACAAGTTTATACTGACGAAAGGACTTAGTACTGCTATTTGAAAATTTGTGCTGCTACTGAAGATTGAAGAAAATAAACTAAGTCATTAGTACTGCTAGTTGTAATAGTTAGTACTGTTAGTTATAGTTAGTACTGCCAGTACAAAATGTTAGTTTATTAGTACTGTTAGTATAAGAAGTTAGTACTGCTTATGTGATATGCATGAGATATATTAGGAATAGATATGCATGATCATTTAACGCGTTTTGTAAGCCCATTAGGGTTTTCCTTAGTGTATAAAAGGAACCCTACGGCATAGTTAGAACACACATAGAAAAGTCATAGCTATTAGGCAAAACATATAGTTGTTTTGTGAATCATTCAATATATTGTGAGTTAAGAGAAAGATCTTGTGTTACTGTTACATTGCTTTATTGTTCTTCTAGTGTATAAAGATTAGATTCCGCATAATCTTTATATATTACTTAAGGTTTCTGTCATAGTTGTTTTAGATCTATCTAAGACAACTAAAGCTTTAACAAGCTAATCAAAGATTTGTTAAAAAGGGATCAACAAGTGGTATCAAAGC
>BQNB010077731.1:0-10835 GCA_026074375.1 Tanacetum coccineum | reverse complement strand
CTCCTCAACCAACAATCCATACGAGAAAGATCCATTAATGAGAAGATCGAATGAGGGAACTAGGCAGCTTCCATAGATGCATGAAAAACTCTACCTTCTTCGTCTACTTAAATTTGCACGAAAGCAGCTTGAGACGAACAGTAGACTTGATTACTTCGATAACTTGGTCTTCAGATCTTTTTATATTCTTGAAGAGCCTGTTATTACGTTCCTGCCATATAAAGTAACAAGAAGCGGCAAAGACAAGCTTAACAATGACATTTCTAGCCGATCTTTTCCGAGATATAGGTTTGAGAATATCCATAATCAGATCTAAAGAAGATGGCATATTAGGAACTCCAGTGAACACTTGTAACTGACTCTAAACCTGCAAAGAAAAAAAGCATTTAAAGAAAAGGTGGTCACGGGAATCAGGTTGTCTCTCACATAAAGGACACTGAAGCAAGTTTAAGTTAGTATTACTACTAACATCCCATTGCCTCAGTTTGTCTTGAGTCTTCAGCTTTCGTTTAATAACAAACCAAAGATGAATCGCATGACGAGGGATGTTGTGTGAAAACCACACTAAATCATACCAATCAATCACTTCCCCTCTAGACCGAATACACTCCCAAACAGTAGCAACCGAGAAGCTAGAATCCACATCATTTATAGACTTCCATATTAATCGATCCAAGGAAATAAGAACAAGAGAAGGAACCGGGATCGTATAAAGAGGTGGATATTTCACCAACCAGTCATTCGGCCACTTCCAGTTCCCATTAATAATAACATCATGCACCTTAGTTGAGATGTCAAACCCAGCCTTATGAATATCCCGAGGAGTAACAAGATCCGATAAAGGGCTTAACAAACACCAACGATCAAACCAAGCTGACACCATGTTCCCGTCTGATTAGCTTAAAATTT
The DNA here is from genome assembly GCA_026074375.1 of Tanacetum coccineum. NCBI lineage: Eukaryota > Viridiplantae > Streptophyta > Magnoliopsida > Asterales > Asteraceae > Tanacetum > Tanacetum coccineum. The sequence continues at coordinate 9,926 of BQNB010077731.1, read as the reverse complement.
CCTTTTTATATAAATAAATATATAATACTTATAAATATATGATAAGGATAATTATCAAGAAAATCAATGAGTCCGGAAGTAGTATAAGATATTCCCGGGTCGTATATCCCGAACGAAGAGCGAATTGAAAGTCGGAAGTTGGTTTGAATAACAATGCTTAAGTGGAAAAGATTTGGGTTTGATTTTCTAAAACTACGGGAAAAATAAAGCAATCTACACTAAAAACGGGAAAATTACACAAATTATGCTAAAAACGATAACGGGACACTAATAACGACACACTAAAAAAACTAAATTTTCAAAATTAAGCTTAAATTGATTTTTTTCACTTTTAATGAGCTTAAATTAACTAAAAAGGAAGTTTAAAGAAGACTAGAACGAAAACGGAGTTAAATTGAGTTCAAAAACGAGAAAACGAGAACGGGGTTTTAATCCCGTTCTTTAAAAATCAAAATTTTGCAAAAATGAACCTACGAAAGATTTTCTATTTTTCCTAAGTGCAATATGACAAAATAAAATTTTCAAAAAAAGAAAAATATTTTATTTTTATTTTTATTTAATTTATTATAATTAAAAAACAGTTTTAAAGAAAATTAATCATTAAAAATACTAAACTAAATTAATAAAATCTGGAAAAATTAAGAAAAATACTTTATAACATGAAGATCCTAGGAAAATTGCTAACCAAATCCTACAACTTAGAAATAAGCCAGGAATAAGCCCAAAAGGGCTGAATGCTTAATGCTTGTTAGCCCTTAAATAATTAATTAAGAAATCCTATATCGGATGAGCTAATGTAGCACAGCGGTAGAGGTGTATGATATAAAGGTTTAGATGGGTTGAGGTCAGGGGTTCGAGCCCTGCTCACCTCTTACTTTCCCATCTTGCCTTTTCATTTTTTTTTCTCTTTTTTTACAAACTTATTAAACACATAAAGATGAACATTTTTTAAAACTACAACTATTTTTGAAACTTAACGAATAAGCTGAAAATTAAGCACAAGGATGGCAGAACTCACTTTTTGACTAAGGACACTTATAAGCAAACTGTTAAGGCCACTAAAGCAAAAATAAGCTAAGGAAATTGGGAAATGAGCAATGACAACTACAATACTAAATAAGCTAGAATAAATAAAAAAATAGGCTCAAAGAAATAAGCAAATAAGCAGAAAAGGTAAGCAAATCAAAGGCAGACTACTACTATAAACCTAAGTCCTAATGGGAAAAGGCTAACTGATAAGCAATTTTAAGCAAACTTAAGCTAAGGGAGACTAAAATAAGCTAAGGAGCATAGAAGCCTAACATTTAATAAGCTAACCTAAACAAAAACAATAAGCAATAGGAACAACAGAAAAGCAAATAGAATAACTCAAATAAGCTAATAGGGCACTACTTGCATACCAACAGCCAAGGTGACAAAGTTGGGCTTAATTTTAAGCAATCAAACCCAACAACTAACCCTCAAAACCTAAAAACCGCTGAAACTAGACCTACTAACTATAAAGAAAAAGGAAAAATTAGATACTATGAAGAACAGATGAGGCAAAAGAAAAAACCAAGAACAAGGGCGGTTTGAACTCACACGACTTTTTTTATTGGTTTTTCTATTTAAAAGACAGGTTGGCTTATTGCAAGCCTAAAAATAAGCTGGTAAAATAAGACTATAATGAAACATAAGTTAAAACAGCTAAAGGTTACCTACTAACTACCTGCATAATCAAAATCATGGCTTAAAATGGATTCTACAGGTTTATATTTCAAATTGAAAAAGTGCATTCAAGACTATTTTGGGGACTGACATGAAAAAGGAAATTTGGACAGAATTATAACTAAAAAGTGCAGGCAATATAAACTCATTCTAAGGCATTATATCCCTCAACATAACTTAAAGCAAGACCCTAAAACACCTAAGGAAATTTATCTAGTTGTGACAGATTTAAACTCCAAAACTCAAAAAGCTTGAGTTACTTCAAACCTCAAAACCAATTTTATTACATAAAAACTTTTTTTTAAAACTGCATATATGACAAAATATAATCTAGAAGACTAAAGTGACCCAAGAAGTCACAACCCCACTTTCCCGTTGACTTAACAAAACCCTTAAACAAACACGCCCATAAAATTTCCTTTTTAACATTTTTAAACTTTGTAATACTGGATTAAGCAAGATTTTTCTAGCAACCAGACAACAAACAAGCATAATAATGATAAAGAAGCTAAACACAACAAATTTCAAACAAGAAATAAGCTAGAACAATTTAAGCAGTTTAAAAAGACAATGACAAATTTTGCATAAACTTAGATTTCATTCAAACAGAAGAAGTTTACAAGGCTTCAAAATTTAAAAACAACATAATTTTAAAGACATTAAAAACATAACTTAAAAACTACAACTACTCCTACTCCTAGTTATTTTCTATCTTCTGTCTTCTTCTCTTTTTATATGTTGTCCAAGTCTTCAGCTTGTGTGCTTCTTGTGTTAGTTGAGTGAGTGAGTTCAAAGCCTTCATCTAGACCCTCCATTAGCCTTGGTCACCAAGCCAATTGATCTGAACCCTTAATTTCTTTGTCTTCATTTCTTGCCCAATAGAAAGTTTAGGGATTGCCAACATGGATGTGAGCCATGTGGGGGTGGGGTTTGTGAGAAGGATAGTTTAAACTAGTGGTGAAGGGTTTAAAGGGTTTTGTCATGGTGTTATAAAGGGGGGGAGAGAGACAATTAACAATTGGTGGGAAAATGGGTTCTACATGTGTTACTGCACTGGGTAAAGTTTGGAAGTTGGCACAAATGGTGTACCTCAAGGTTTAGTGTGGTTTTGCAATACATTCCTTGTATTTTACAGACCTTTGGACCCTGAGTTAAGCAGATTTTTTGCATAGTTAGTCCCTTTAGGACTAACTATGCAAACAACCAGCTAACAACAAGGGACCAAAGGTGTAAAAATACAAGGACAATGTATTGCAAAACCACACAACAACCCTTGAGGTACCAATTGGCCAACTTCTAACATAAACTATCCCAGTAACACATAAGAACCATTTTTCCCGCCAATTTTCCATTGTCACCTCTTCCGCCCCCTTTATAACACCATGACAAAACCCTTAAACCCTTCACCACTAGTTTAAACTATCCTTCTCACAAACCCACCCCAACATGGTCTCACATCCATGTTGCAATCCCTAACTTTCTATTGGGCAAGGAATGAAGACAAAGAAATTAAGGGTTCAGATCAATTGGCTTGGTGACCAAGGCTAATGGAGGGTCTAGATGAAGGCTTTGAACTCACTCACTCAACTAACACAAGAAGCACACAAGCTGAAGACTTGGACAGCATATAAAAAGAGAAGAAGACAGAAGATAGAAAATAACTAGGGTAAGGAGTATTGTAGTTTTTAAGTTATGTTTTTAATGTCTTTAAAATTCTGTTGTTTTTAAATTTTAAAGCCTTGTAAACTTCTTCTGTTTGAATGAAATCTAAGTTTATGCAAAATTTGTCATTGTCTTTTTAAACTGCTTAAATTTTTCTAGCTTATTTCTTGTTTGAAATTTGTTGTGTTTAGCTTCTTTATCATTATTATGCTTGTTTGTTGTTGTCTGGTTGCTAGAAAAATCTTTCTTAATCCAGTATTTTCAAGTTTAAAAATGTTAAAAGGAAACTTTAAGGGGTGTTTGGTTTAAGGGTCTGTTAAGTCAAAACGGGTCAAAAGTAGGGTGTGACCCTTGGGTCACTTTAGTCTAGTTTATATTTGTCATAAAATGCAGTTTTTAAGTAATAAAATTTGGTTTTGAGGTTTTGAGATATCAAGCTTTTTGAGTTTTGGAGTTTAAATCTGTCACAACTAGATAAATTTCCTTAGGTGTTTTAGGGTCTTGCTTTAAGTTATGTTGAGGGATATAATGCCTTAGAATGAGTTTATATTGCCTGCACCTTTTAGTTATAATTCTGTCCAAATTTCCTTTTTCATGTCAGTCCCCAAAATAGTCTTGAATGCACTTTTTCAATCTGAAATATAAACCTGTAGAATCCATTTAAGCCTTGATTTTGATTATGCAAGTAGTTTAGTAGGTAACCTTTAGCTGTTTTAACTTATGTTTCATTATAGTCTTATTTTACCAGCTTATTTTTAGGCTTGCAATAAGCCAACCTGTCTTTTAAATAGAAAACCAAAAAAAAAGTGTGCTGAGTTCAAACTGCCCTTGTCCTTGGTCTTTTTCTTTGCTTATCTGTTCTTCATAGTATCTAATTTTTCCTTTTTCTTATAGCTAGTAGGTCTAGTTTCAGCTGTTTTTAGGTTTTGAGGGTTAGTTTGTTGGTTTGATTGCTTAAAAATTAAGCCCAAACTTTGTCCCCTTGGCTGTTGGTATGCAGTAGTGCCCATAGCTTATTTGAGTTTTCTTTTGGCTTTTCTGTCTGTTCCTAGTGCTTATTTTTTTTGTTAGGTTAGCTTATTAGGTGTTAGACTTCCTATGCCTTAGCTTATTTTAGTCTCCCTTAGCTTAAGTTTGCTTAAAATTGCTTATCAGTTAGCCTTTTCCCATTAGGACTTAGGTTTATAGTAGTAGTCTGCATTTGATTTGCTTACCTTTTCTGCTTATTTGCTTATTTCTTTGAGCCTATTTTTTTATTTATTCTAGCTTATTTAGTATTGTAGTTAACCTGTCATTGCTCATTTCCCAATTTCCTTAGCTTATTTTTGCTTTACTGGCCTTAATAGTTTTTGCTTATAAGTGTCCTTAGTTAAAAAGTGTGTTCTGCCATCCTTGTGCTTAATTTTCAGCTTATTTGTTAAGTTTCAAAAATAGTTGTAGTTTTAAAAAATGTTCTCCTTTATGTGTTTAATAAGTTTGTAAAAAAAATGAAAAGGCAAGATGGTAAGTAAGGGTGAGCATGGATCGATCCCCTAGACCTCAACCGTTTCTAAACCTTAATATCATATACCCCTCACGTTGTCAACATTAGCTCATCCGGTAGAGGATTTCTAATTAATTATTTAAGGGCTTCTGCCCATTTAAGCATATAAGCCATTTTTTGATTTTAACTGCTTATTCCAAATAAGCTGGCGATCGACCTCCCCAAAATTTGGGGGATGACCCCCACCCCCCCCCAGCTTATTTTTCTTAGGTTAGGCTTTGTTTAAGCTATTTTTCACTTTTTTTTCAGATTTTTATAAAATCGTTTAGTATTTTTTATAATTTATTTAGATTAAAATCTTAATTAATTCATAATAAATAAATTAAAAGTCAAAAAAATATAAATCTTTTTTTTAAAATTTTATTTTATCATTTAGGACCTAGGAAAAATAAATTCGCTTTCGTAGGGTTAATTTTTTAGAAATTTGATTTTTAAAGAACGGGATCGAATCCCTTCTTCTTCGCGTTTTTAGCCTTAAACACCTCCGTTTTTGATATAGTTTTCTTTATTCTTACTTTTTAGTCATTTAAGATTTATTAAAAGTTAAAAAATCACTTCAGTATTAAAATTGTAATAATTAGGTTTTTAAGTAGCGTTTTTACGTTCTCGTTTTCGTTTTTTAAGTTTAAATCCTTTCTAGCTTTCGTTTTTAGGTTTTATTTATTCGTTTTTGCATTTTATTAAGTAGAATTAGGATTCCAATCCAATCTTTGATCATTCAAGCATTGTTCACAAACCTCGACTCGATTTTCCATTCACGCCTCGTCGGGAAGAACGACCCAGGTCCGGTTTTAAACTTTGTGGATAACAAAGTGAGAAACCGATACTTCCGGTTTACTATACTACTATTATTGATATTATCTTATTTGTTATATATATCTATATATTTATTTATATTTATATATATAGTAAAAAGGGCTAAATCAATTTTTGGCGCCGTTGCCGGGGAGACTGTGAAACGATTTTCGTGTTTGTTTGACAATTAGTGTTTGAAGACCCTTCCCTCGTGAAGTTAATTTTCCCGTTTAGTGAAGAATTTTTTCTTTTAAATCTTATAAAAATATATAACACAAAAAATATTTTTCATTTCTTTATTAGTAATAGTATAATAAAACAAGAAAAAAAAACCAAAAATAAAAAACATGTCCATGAATAAAAAATCAAAATCATCACAATATAATGTTTTTCAACGGAAGCATTATCATAATAATTCCCGACAAAAGATTTAAAATTGGCCTTTTGATTGTCACTTGTGAAATACGGCTCACCTTTAATTGATAAACAAACTATAATGTAAGGGTAATAAAAGAGGGTTTGTTCCGAGGACTACGACCCGAAAGGAAAGGGTGGTTTTATACTTCGCGCTTTCCTACTCCTCCGCTCCTTTGTGCGTTTTTCTTTTAGAGAGCTACCGTGAAACAAGTTGATTATCGGTTTAAGTTGTCTTATCTTGTTTTGTCCGTAAATAAAATATGTTGCTTAAAAAAACTCGAAAAGCTAAAAATTAAACTTCTTTTTCTTCTTATCCATTATAATTCTTTCTAACCCTCAATGTTTTTAATTTCTTATGGCATCACACAATCGTCGATTTGAATCCCCTTTTAGCACCGATTAAAGAGTGGTTCGTCTTGTGAAAATTTGCACACTAAAGACTGTGGTTGTTCAATAGGGAGTCTTGAAGACAAGATTCTTGTTCCCGTACCCGACTCGTCTCAACGACCCCTTAAAATTGAAAAAATTTGTCTCAATTGTGGAGACCCGGTTCATGGTCTATATTGTCGACAATGTGCTCTAATACGAAAGACATTGGAGGTGAAGTTTTTCAAGATTCCAAGAACACTTCCGAGTCATCCGATGACGTACTAACTTTGTAATAAAAACAGAGCCTTTCAATGTCAAACAAGGCCCCGGTGTAAATACTTCACAAAGTCCTCCACATATTGACCATCATTGTTGTTACAAGTGTGGTGATTCGTTAGACGATATCTTCTGTCAACGATGTACTTGTGAGTCTTGGGTGGAAGTGTACTCAACATGTGGTTATAATTATATCCACCGCAAGTTCCTGATTATCCTAAACCAGGAACCAAGCAACAAATACAACCGTTAATGAGTTCCCACAGACTTTGCCAAGTGTTCACCCGACATCCTGTTCCGGAGATGAGAATTCATTCACTTATGATTCCAAACCTAATTTTGTGATTAATTCTTCTCCTAACATTTTCAACCCACCTCCACAACCTCCTATGTATTCTTGTGAATTTTGCGGGAACGATGCTCGTTATGGTCACTATTGTATACCTCAAGTTTTGTTTATCTATCCAGGACCGTGTTACAATCAAGACTTTCATTTCCCGCAAGATTTTCAGATTTACACAACAATATTTTTGTTGTGAAAATTGTGGGGGCCCGCATGAGACTTTTGAATGTCAACCGTTGAATTATTATGAACCTAATCCGTGTTATGATTCTAATTATTCCGGTTATGACCAATTTGATAATTTTCACCCACAACAATACCTTTGTTGTGAGAATTGCGGGGGACCTCATGAAACTTACCAATGTCAACCAATGAATGAAGACTATTATCATGAGCAAAATTCTTGCCATGATTATAATTCTTTTGGTTTTGACCAATTTCGAACCCCGCAATATACCGTCAATCATCCAATCTCCAATACCCTCATCAAGATAAACTCGAGAACAAGGAAATCACAGAAACATTTCCCCTCGAAACTCTTGGATCGGTTGCTTTTCGTGTTGATAGTACCCCATGGTTTACAGATTTCGCAAACTATTATGCGGGGAACTTCATTGTCAAGGGAATGTCATCCCAGCAGAAAAACAAGTTTTTCAAAGATGTCAAACACTACTTCTGGGATGACCCCTTCTTGTTTAAAATCTATGCGGATCAAATGATCCAGCGATGTATGCACGGCAAAGAAGCTCTCGACATACTCGAAGCTTGCCATAATGGACCTATCGGGGGACATTACGGTGCAAATCTCACTGCCAAAAAGGTCTTTGGTGTCAGATTCTTTTGGCCTACAATTTACAAAGATGCACACGAGTTGGTTAAAAATTGCGACTCGTGCCAACGACAAGGAAAATTTTTACAAAGGGATGAGATGCCTCAAAATTCCATCCAAGTTTGTGAAATCTTTGACGTTTGGGGCATAGACTTCATGGGATCATTCCCATCATCAAAATGAAACAAATACATACTTGTAGCTGTTGATTATCTTTCAAAATGGGTTGAAGCAAAGGCGCTCCCCACAAATGATGCTAGAATTGTAGTTAAGTTTTTGAAATCCCTGTTTGCCCGATTCGGAACACCAAGAGCTATTATAAGCGATCGTGGGACCCATTTCTGTAATGACAAATTTGCAAAAGTGATGTCTAAGTATGGGGTTACACTTCCTCTAGCTACCGCTTACCACCTTCAAACAAGTGGTCAAGTGGAGGTGTCCAATCGAGGTTTGAAACGTATTCTGGAAAGGACGGTTAGAGAAAACCGTGCCTCATGGTCCGATAAGCTAGATGACGCTTTATGGGTATTTCGTACTGCTTTTAAGACACCAATTGGTTGTATACCTTACAAGTTAGTATACGGAATGTCTTTCCATCTACCTATCGAGTTAGAGCATAAAGCATATTGGGCTTTGAAACATGCTAACTTCGATCTTAAGACCGCGGGTGATCACCGAAAGCTTCAATTTAATGAACTTAATGAGCTTCGTAATCAAGCTTACGATAATTCTTTGATTTATAAAGAGAAGACGAAGAAACTTCACGACTCAAAGCCTATGAAAATTCTTTGATTTACAAAGAGAAAACTAAGAGGATTCATGACGCAAAGATCAAAAACCGCGTTTTCAACGTCGGTGATCAAGTCCTCCTCTTTAACTCAAGATTGAAAATTTTCTCTGGCAAGTTGAAGTCCCGCTGGTCAGGACCATTTACCATTGTTCAAGTCTTTCCGTATGGCACCGTTGAGTTATCCCAAAACTCCGGGCCAAACTTCAAAGTAAATGGTCATCGTCTGAAGCACTATTTTGGAGGGGATGTCCCTGCTATGGATATCCCGGATCTCCAAACCTTCCCTAAGGACAATTAAATTCAGGGAATTGGGTCAAGCTTAGTGACCCTAAACAAGCGCTTCGTGGGAGGCACCCCATGCTTATCCTAGTTTATCAGTAGTAGTAGTATGCTAGCTTAGTAGTAATGAATAAGTGTTTAGTTGTTGTGAGGAGGCTTGCCTCTTTCCTTTTCCATGTTTTGTGTTTTGTGCTGTATTGTCCAGGATGTCCCGGATTTTTGAAGCCTCTCGTGCTCACGGTATTTGTCCTTCGATCACAAGAGCTTCAAATCCTCAGCTTCATTTTGGGAATCCGATATCCTAATCTTATCGACTAACGTTTATCTTTAAGCATAATTCATAAACGGCTTAGGATTTACGTAGAGACCCTTCGTAAAACATTGAGGACAATGTTTCATTCTAGTATGGGGGGATCTTCGATTTGATTGTGCCTGCAGCCGTTGTTCTCACGTAATCCCGTTTTTACCACCAAAATTTCAAAAAAATGAAAAAATTTAAAAATTTTCAAAAATAAAATTTAGACTAAGCGTTCGCGAATATTTGCGAAGAACGAAAAATGATAGTGTTAAGTATGAGTTGGATGCTAAACAAGGATTATTTGGAAATCTTAAGAGCTCATGTGTGTAATTTGTCGCTTTTTCTCCCATAAGCTCTTAACCTGATTAATATACGTGCTACTTTTGGAGATTAAACTTAAATCAATAATTTTTATGTAGTATATAGCAAAAAACTTTAGCTTTAGTTCAAATTTATACTTGGATTTTTTTTTAAAAGTATTCTCTATATAAAAAAAAGAAAGAAAAAAAATGAAAAAAATGATGATATGTTGAAAAATTAAAAAATATAATAAATATAAACTGTGGGCTGATAAAAGTTTGTTGTATCTTGCCGGCTCACAACCGATGTTACAGCCTT
>BQNB010077730.1:15730-30754 GCA_026074375.1 Tanacetum coccineum | reverse complement strand
CACTCATGCTGTAAAGAAAGAAGTGCATCTTCTTCTGCCATCTTCTAAAGTCCACCCCTTCAAACTTATCCCTTCAAACTTGTCAAGCTTGGCAAAGTTTGAAGCCATGTGTTTCATAGCAGCAGCAGCCATTGATTATCACAAAATAATCTTCTTTTATTGTTGGTAGTTGTGTGTCCTATATCAAGGTGAAGACAATTAATGATCTAGCTAATTACCAAGATGGTTACCGGATATCACTTGAAGTCGGGTAATCACTTTCCAAAAAAGCTTATTCGACCCTATTCCTGGGTATCACGGATATCACTTGAAGTCGTGTAATCACTTTCATGCAGTTATGTGATTTCCTATTTATAGGAGAATACTCATAACCCTAGCCAAAGGAGATATAAGAGATTATAGGAGATATAATCTCTTCTATAACTGACCTTCCTTGATTTAAGGAATTAGTGGTTACAATGACCATATTAATCGTGGTCATTAGATGTAATTATAACTTACCATATGAAACGGTCAAAACAGTTACAAGTCATTAAATTCATATTAATGTGTTAACCCACTGATGTCTATCTTTCAGTCCAGAGTTACTCACTGAAGAGTCAACTCACTAAAGATCATCAGTGACAAGAATTTTCTTTTAACCACTATCTGAGTCAGGGTGTTTAGTATGGGAGTACATTTTGTACCTCCAGTCCCTTAACCGGTATGAAGTGAACCCTCATTGAACTAAATTTTCAACATTCTATAGTGACAAAATTCCGCTCGTCACCATGTTGTTTCACTTGTTCTAAAAAAGATATGATTATTTTCATTAGTGATAGAAATTAGTCGTCACAAACAGGATACATGCCTTCAAGGCTTCAGTTAGCAACAGTTTAGTTGTCATAAATTCGCTGCAGAAATTATTTGAAGGGTTGTATTCATTTACTAAAAGGTATGATTTTTCACCAATAGTTACAATCTTTCCCTTCAACCACCATGAGTTTATATATATAAACAAAACTTTGGTCTTTCATATAAAAGATAATCATATCAACAACAAATACAACAAATTATCCAATTTTTGCTCTCTTTCTTTTGCTTAGAATTTGAGTGTTCATTCTTGTCGTATCCCTATACAAATTTCTTGTAACCCAAGGCAATCAATAGAGTAGAAATATTGTATCAGGAAAGTGGACTTTTACATGATTAAAAAATTATCCAAGTTATCTGTGATTATCAAGACCCTAATACCAACAAACTGATACAATATATTCTAGTGATAATCATGATCGCGTATTTGTTATGGACAAGATAAGTATTTTGTTTGGTAAAAGATGTTTCGAGAATCGAGGAATGCAACTACTTTTATAGATAAGATATAAATCAAAGGCAATCATACGGTAGAATCAGAGATGTTATAGTCATTCTTGCAAAGACACTGTTCAGATTCGATCATCTATTTCAAAATGGTGAAATCGACAAACCACGGTGATCAGTACGCATCTTATGTTCCCTATATTTTATAATTTGATAGTATCAGTTACAATGCATATATGATAACATGTGGATAACAACATGGTTAACTTAACTATGCATGTGTCTGATTGATTAATGGGCGTTGATATGTACGTAGTCGTTAAAATGGTTTCTACCTAAATTAAATCTGATGCACATAAGTATGGTTTTTATGAGATTAAAAAATTAAAATGAGGTATAAGTACATGATTTATTACGTGGCTAATTGGAAATTATCTTTTGATTTTTCAATGAATCTTATGAGTCTGCGATTTGGTTGATGGAAATTATCTTTTGATTTTTCAATGAATCTTATGAGTCTGTGCATGCTAATCAATAAAACATACGGGTGATTGGCTACGCATGGAATTGAATATGTTTTGTTAATATTAACCCCTTCAAAGGTATTACCAAGTGTAAAAGTGGAAAGTTTTCTGGATTTGTTTTTGCAATTGTAATTGCAAGAATGTTTATAAAATTAAGAAACGGTTTGGTTGCTGGCAACCGTTTGATTTTTATGCATATTTCCAAAAACGTTTTGGCCAACTTTAGCCCAACATCAGGTTTTTATATTCATGTGTTTAACTTGTGGACAATATATGAATGAAAACTTGATAATCGTTAATAAATAGGAACACAAAACCAACTGATTCTTTGTGTTTGTTGTTCTGGTAACTTTGAATTGTTGGCATGGGGGCAACCGTCTTTTACAGCTTGTTTTTACCCGAAACCGATTTGGAGCTAGTCTTGGTCGTATTTATCATCAACATATGCACTTGGGTTTCCATATATTACTCTTATTGTAAACGTGCAAAGTTCTTTTGTTTTCTAACATAATTTACTGTGTATGTTTTACCTGTAACATGAGACAGTGTGTAGCTGTTGTTGGCCGTTATTATACCATAACAAATATATGTATTAGAACACAATATATTTACTTATTGAGAAGCCTGGATTGAAATTTTTATGCCGCGTGAAATATCATAAACAGCGTGGTTTCGATATTCGGTAAAGAGTAATCAGAAAGGCATTATGTACTAAAGGTTGGCAAATGATTTATGTAATATGATATAAATTTTTCAATTTGGTTGATTGTTAGCATGCAGTAACATTTTGAGAAACAAGATAGTTGTTTATTTTGGTAACATTAACAGTAGGTTGTTTTGTATGACTTATGTTTCTTGTTTATAAAAGTTATTTCAGTTTTTTGATTGCGTTTTTATGCATGCATATTTGATAACATCAAATACTTTATACTTTTTAATATCAAAATCCCTTATAAAATGCTCATAATAGTTACATTTTTTTGTTAAATATGTACTTAATTGCTTCTTAATTCCTTTTTAGGAAAATATGAGCATTGAAGCGGAAATGCGCGAAAATGGAAGGGTGCAAGGTGAAAAATGCACAAAGGATGTTTCCTATTAGGAAACTACGGCGTAGCTGACCCGTAGGGGCTACGCCGTAGCCATGACATGGTCAACTATGGAAGCAAGATCAAGACCAACTATGTCGTAGTTAGCCCGTAGGGACTACGCCGTAGCGAGTGTCAAGACGTGCCATTTGAAGACACTACGGTACGTCATAGCCAATGAAGATCACGCGTATCTATGTGCATCTATTGAACTATGACGTAGCTGAACACTTATGGCTACGCCGTAGCTAAGACGAAGCTATAAATACAAGGCCCAATCTCTGCCATTCAAAACACGTTTGAGATGGGAATCGGTGAGGACGATTATGGGTACATTAGAAATCGTTTTTCAGCTGCTTTCACCACCATTCCAAGGGAGGATTATCTTTAACGTTTTTTGTAATCTTCATTCATCGAAGTCTGTAAGAATATTTATTGTTAAATCAATCAATGATTAATTTTATTATATTCTCTACATACTTTAGCATGAGTGGCTAAGCACCTTAAGTGCTAGCATAGTTATGTATTTATTTTTGTAATTGTGTTTGTTTCATTTGTTTTATTATCGTTCATTTAGGATATCCTATATGCTTTTTGTTTGATCCTCGCGTTTGGGTAGTGTTGGGGCTAGTGTAGACCCCTTTAAGCTATTTAGTAAGCTGACCATGTTGAAAGGTAGTTTATTCAGATACTAGGAATAGAGTCGCATTTATTCTTAGTGTAAGGGTTGTCGTATTACCGCCTACATTAGATTAGGCACTTATAAAGCGAACGACATCCTTCTAGGAGGGTTTAGTGTTGATTACTAGGAATGACGACACTTAGACAGGTCTTTGAGATAATTGGGGGCTTAATAACTATGAACTAGATACCCGACTACCGTGACCAACGGGGTTGAGATCATAAGAATTATAGGCTAGGTTGCGACTACAAATCAGACATAGTGATATTAGAGCCACCTAAATAAACATTAACTAGACATTGCACTAGGAAACATCATAAGCATAATAATAAAGAAATAATTAGGCTAGTATATTTCTCTCCCTTGATTTTATATCCAATTTACTTTCATTATTTATTTTACTGTCATTTCTTAACATAAATTCATAACTGCTTTTTCAATTCAAATTAATAACTCACACTTAACTCTTGGGACGACCTCGGATTTATCAATCATACTCTAAACACGACTGGGTTCTCTGCCCGTTAGTGCGTTTGTTCCCTTAGGTAAACTCATGTTATAAATTTAATACTTGGTAATTGCAAACAAAAACACACATCAAGTTTTTGGTGCCGCTGCTGAGGAGCTAAAATCAGTTTTACTTGGAATTTTCATAATAATTCACATTTCTCCGTATTCATTTATTGCTAAATTTTGTCTACTAGTTTCTTTGGTTATCTTGCAGGTATGAGAGACACAAGAGTAATGACATTGACAATTAACAATTATCTAACAAAAACAAAGGATGATAGTAGACCTAGAATCGTCAGACTTAGTTCAAAGAAAACATTAGCGTTGAATTCTAGGGACAGTGTATAGAGGAGTTAAAAGAAAATGTGTTTTCGGGAGGAGACAACGAGGATGCGCATGAGCACATTGGAAGAATTCTGGAAATTATCGACTTGTTTCATGCGTCGGGAGCCTCTAAGGATCATGTTATGGGTATGGCTTTCCCTTTCACCCTGAAGGGAAAAGCTAAGAAATGGATGAGAAGACTGCCCACAGAAACGATAACAACTTGGGAACTATTAAAGAAAGCGTTCTTGGAAGAATATCGCCCTCCCACTAAGATCATCAAGCAGATCAAAAATATTAGAGGATTTCAGCAAGAAGTTGGGGAGCCCTTGTATTACGCTTAGGAACGATTCAACGAGTTACTCTTCAAATGTCTGGAACATAAATGGAACGAACATAAGCAGTTGCAAATTTTCTATTAAGGTCTGGACGTACAAACTAGACGGATGTTAGATTTTAGAGGACCAATTCCCAGGATGATACCATCAAAGGGACTTGAAGCTATTAAAGAATTAGCAGGACATTCCTTTGTTTGGCATAATGAAGACGATGTAACAAGAGAAGAAGGACTAGAATCGAGGAAATAAATGCTATATTCAAACAAATAGCAGTTTTTTAACAAAACCTAAAGTTCGTAACTGAAGAAGTTCATATGGCACAACATAAATTCGACTCCCTGATTGAAGAAAGGGTCACGAATGTGGAAGAAAATATGAACAAATTCATCAAAGAGTCTTCTAAAAAACAAAGAGAAAATGAAAGCCTCATCTGGGACATCATCATCTATAAAAGTCTAGAAGTCCAAGTTGTAAAGATCGTTGAAATTGTTCAAAATACAAGTTTTGGTAGTTTACCTAGTGCTACTGAAACAAATCCACGAGGATTAGCACATGACATAACTACCAGAAGCGGTTACCTCCACTGATCCCTCTCGATGACCCTAAAACTTCCAATAATGTGCAAGAAATGTCGTCAAAGAAATACAAGGAGGGGGAAGTAGAAGTCGAGAAGATAGCTGAGGAATTAGGGGTAAAAAGAGGGCAAATGAATCTTATGTTCCACCTATTCCATTTTCGAGAATGTTGAAAAAGGAAAAAAGAAAGAGAGCAGTTGAGGAAGTTTCTAACTAAGCATAAACATATTGTTTATAGAAGCATTAGAAAAATGCACAAATATGCTAAGTTTGTGAAGGATCTTCTTACTAACAAGGAAAAACTCAAAGAAACTTCCAAGCTCGCATTAAATGAGAGATGCTCCGCAGTTCTTCTCAACGAAATACCTCTCGAGGAGAGAGACCCATGGAGTTTTACTATACCTTGTGCTATTGGGAAATTGGTAATAGATAAAGCCCTTGCAGACCTGGGGGTAAGTATTAGCCTTATGCCCTATTCTATGTTCGTCAGGTTAGATTTGGGAGAACTAAAACCTACCCGTATGTGCATTGAGCTAGCAAACAAAGCAACCCAATATCCAAAAGGAATCGTTAAAAATGTCATTGTGCAAATTGACAAATTTGTCTTTCCAGTTGATTTTGTTATCCTAGATGTGAAGGAAGACTCTAGATTCCTAATCATTCTAGGATGACCATTCTTAGCAACTACTCACGCCATGATAGATGTTTTCAATAAGAAAATATCTTTAGAAGTAGGAAATGAGAAGATTACTTTTGACATTGAGAAATGAATGAAATTTTCTACTTTTACAGATGACTCTTGTCATTCTTTTGATTTGGTAAATCTAACCGTTCATGACCATGTGAAGGAAAACCACCCTAAGGATCAACTCGATTCATTTTTTGTTAAGCCAGTTGAAGGATATCAACCGAACAATGATGAAATTGGGAGCGTCGGTTTGAGGGATGAAGAAAAAAATGGTGATGATGATGAGCTATGATGTAGCTTGGAGACACTAGCTACGCCGAAGCTAGGTTATGACCTTGACAACTTGGAGTCAGAATTTGACAAAAACCCAATCCTTTTGTTGTAAGCATGAAAATCGAGGAAAAGCAGATTCCAGAGCTTAAAGAATTACCATCTCACTTATAATATACTTTTTTGGATGGAAAACCTGAATTTCCAGTTATCATTTCTCTGATCTTGTCTAAAAAGGAAAATGTTTCACTTTTAGAAGTTCTTACAAAGCACAAAACTGCTCTGGCATGGAAGGTCACGGACATTAAATGGATTAGCACATCATTTTGCACGCAAAAATTTTTTTGGAAGA
The DNA here is from genome assembly GCA_026074375.1 of Tanacetum coccineum. NCBI lineage: Eukaryota > Viridiplantae > Streptophyta > Magnoliopsida > Asterales > Asteraceae > Tanacetum > Tanacetum coccineum. Next base: position 24,104 of record BQNB010077730.1, on the reverse strand, counting down.
TAATTTTAAGCCCATTGTTCAACCACAACAAAGACTTAACCCAAAGGTGGAAGACGTGGTGAAGGATGAGATTGTTAAGCTATTAGATGCAAGATTCATATACGTCATATCTGATAGTCCTTGGATTAGTCTAATACATGTTGTACCAAAGAAAGGGGGCATGACTATGATTACAAACGAGAAGAATGAACTTGTTCCAACAAGAACGGTTACTGAATGGAGGGTGTGCATCGATTATAGGAAACTCAACAATGCAACAAGGAAGGATCATTTCCCGTTACCTTTCGTTGATCAAATGTTAGAAAGGTTGTCAGGTAACGAATACTATTGTTTTTTAGATGGATTTTTTGATTATTTTCAGATCCTCAAAGCTCTGAAAGACTAAGAGAAGACAACCTTCACTTACCCATACAGAAAATTTGCGTACTAAAGAAGGTCATTTGGATTGTGCAATGCTCCAGTAACATTCCAAAGATGCATGACGGCAATTTTCATGACATGTGCAAGGACTTCATGGAATTCTTCATGGATGACTTTTCTGTTTTTGGTAACTCTTTTAATTCGTGTCTTTCTAACTTGTCTAAAATGTTAGCTAGATGTAAGGAAACAAACTTAGTTTTAAATTAGGATAAATGTCATTTCATGGTTAAGGAAGGAATTGTTCTAGGACATAAGATCTCTAGCGCAGGAATTGTGGTATATAAGGCAAAGGTAGATGTGATAGCCAAATTTCCCTACCCCACTAATGTTAAGGGAATTAGAAGTTTTCTGGGACATGTTGGGTTTTACAAGAGATTCATTAAGGATTTATCTAAAATTGCTAGTCCTATGATCCAATTGTTAATGAAAGACACTAAATTTGATTTTTCTAACGATTGTATTAAGGCTTTTAATATCCTTAAGAAAAAATTGACTTCGACGCCAGTAATAGTTTCTCCAAACTGGAATCTAGATTTTAAATTAATGTGTGATGCTAGTGATTATGCTGTGGGGGAAATATTATGACAAAGGGTTGATAAGAGATTTAAGCCAATTTATTATGTTAGCAAGACCATCAACGATGCTCAGGAACATTATAACACTACTGAAAAAGAAATTTTAGCGGTAGTATATGCTTTTGATAAATTTCGATCCTACTTGGTCGTGTCTAAGACAATTGTTTACACTGATCACCCTGCTTTAAAGTATTTGTTTAATAAACATGATTCGAAGCTAAGATTGATTAGATGGTCCTATTACTTCAAGAATTCACAATCGAGATCAAAGATAAAAAGGGTGCTGAAAACCTAGTTGTAGATCATTTGTCAAGACTAGAAAATCCAGAACTTGAAGAGTTGAATGAGAAAGCAATAAGAGATTCATTTTCAGGCAAACACTTGATGGAAATACAACTGAATAAACCAAAGAAATATCCATGGTATGTAGATTATGATAATAATCTGGTATCAAGGATTATGCCTAGGGACATGACCTATCACCTCAAGAAAAAATTATTTTCAGACCTCAAGTATTATATCTGGGATGAACCATACCTTTTCAAGTCATACCCTGACGGGGTCATAAGGAGATATGTTTTTGGCAAGGAATTGGATGAAATCATGGAACACTGTCACATAGGACCATCTGGAAGGCATTACGAGGCAGATATTACTACCAGGAAGATAATTGAAGCAGGATTCTGTTAGCCCTCTTCAAGGATCCTGCGAGGTATGCTCATGAATGCGATGTGTGTCAAAGATCAGGGAATATTTCTTCTCAGAATCAAATGCCCCTGGCTAATATCTTAATTTTCGAGGTTTTTGACATTTAAGGAATTGATTTCATAGGATCTTTTCCTTCTTCGAGAAACAACAAGTACATCTTAGTTTTAGTAGATTATGTGTCAAAATGGGTAGAAGCCGAAGCACTGGCTAGCGACGATGCTCGTGTAGTGGTAAAATTTCTTCGAAAGCTGTTCTCTAGATTCGGGGTACCTAATGTAACACCCCGATATTTGACATATAGCAGCGGAAGCTAATTTGGGGTATTACTTCATGAATCAACAGTCATAATCATAGAAAACGACTCAAAAGAGACGTTTTGGAAAATTTAGTTATCATTCAATATAATATCAGAGTTTTACAAAAAAGTGGTCCCAAAATGCATTGAAAACATAAAGTTAAATGATAACAAGTTTGGACGTCCTCAAGTCCAATACCACTCCTTGCCATGTTTCCCTAAGCAGGTGCTTTGCCAAACACCCGGAGTTACTCAAATGAAATGCGTCCGTTTGACATGGTAGTGCGTTGTTACCTACCCAGACGGAGAAGTTCAGTCCTAATAGATCTATTCACGGCATTCACGCTTACTCAACCAGTACGTTCGGTTACAAGTAATTAACGGTACATGATAGTGGGGCCTTATGGCAAATAGAGGTACTTAGGCAATAATACATTAGGATAACATACAGTTGAAAACACTTGTATTCATAGTTTATAGCATGTATCTCCCCACGGAGTTTAGAAAACATGTAAAAGTATGACTATGAACTCACCTTAATAAGGTAGTTGATTGATTTGAAATTTAATTCAAATAGAAGTAAACAGCCTCGTCATGCAACCTGGGGTGATATGTCAAGTCTTAGTTTGATTGTTCAAAACTTTATTTAACGTAAATGATTTTGGTTTGATAGATTATGAAAACATTGTATCACTGTTCGGGCTATCATAATTCATAGGTCATGTAGTAAATGTTTGAGGAGCCAAGACACTTTAAATCGTAAATCCATCAAACTCGTCAAAACGTATACCCAAATGAAACCCCTCACATGAAACTCCCTAGTAACGTGATACGTTATAGTTTAAATGATAAGATCTTATCATTTTAGGTTTCTTCAAAAGCTAGTGGATGATAAATTATGTAATATTTATAACATAATTATTTTATAGCGTTTCGATCGATGAATGATAACAACAAATGTGTTGGGCTTTAATATAATCGAGTCTTATAATATTTAAATATATTTTTATAATTAATATAAAAGTATTACCTTTTGTACCTTTAAGAATGCAAAATGGCAATATATACCCTTGGTTTATATACTTTTACAAGTTTAATCCTTTATATATATAGGATATATAATTTAAACCTTTAACTTTAGAACTTGGCAAAACAGCCCCTTGGAGTTAAAACTTTAGGAAAATTACATTTTCAGCCCCTTTAGTTATAAGTTTCAAGAATTTACAATATATACCCCTTTGCATGAAATCATTTGTAAATTAAGTCCAAAAACCATAATATTGATATTTTTGATTTAGAAATCAATTTTGCAGGTTATAGCTTATTATTATAAGCTAAAATAAGTAACTTTTATGAGCTTATAGCTTATGAAAAGAGATTGTGAGCTTAAAGATTCAAAATGGGTACGTTTGGTTTAAAATAATTAACCCGATGGGTTTAAGCTTTTAAGATTAGTTTTAAAGCTTATAAGAATGATTAAAAAGCTTATAGAAATAGCTTATAATGATAGCTTATGGCTTATAGCTTATTGAGTTTATGAAAAATAAGATTTAGGGTTTGACGGTGCGTTTGGTTTTAGGAAAAACCAAACCGTATGGTTTGTGGTTCAAGGCTTTTCACAAGAGCTTGTATATGATCTTAAGAAAGCTTATTAAAGATTTAAAACAGATCATGAGCTTATTCAATAAGTTATTGAGCTTACTTGAGCTTATATGGGTTGAATGAGCTTATTATGGGTCGAACACCTTGAAAATAAATCAAAGACCTTCCTTATCTTGTTTTTATTGGCTTCTAAGGGCTTTGTACTTCTTCCTTGGCTTCCTTACTTCTGCTAGGGCTTGGCTTGGACTTAGATTTAAGGTGGAAAAGAGTTGTGAGGATGAAATGAGAGAGTGTGTGTGTTTCAGCTTATATAGGGTGAAAGAAGGATTGGAGGCCAAGTTTACTTGGAGTGGTGGCTATGTAAACTTGGTGTGGTGTACAATAATGTAGAGTGGTAACCAAGGAAGGACTAGGATGAGGTGTAAGGGTGTAGAGGGGTTTAGTTTACAAAGGGTAACCAGGAGGGGAGTTTTCTTAGTGAACAAGGGTATGACAAAGGTGCTAGGGTGCTAGGTTGATGACAAGGTAGTGATGGAGGTGGTAGGGTGGTTGTTTGGTGGTGACATGGTGGTAGGAAGGGTGCTTGCTTGGTTTAAAATGAATTTAAAAGGTGTCAGGTTCAATTAGGGTTTTGAATTAGGGTTTTGGATTTAAGACATGTATATGTAATGAAAAGGGAGGGAAATCTAGTTTAAATGTGGTGCATTGGAAGCTTGCAACATGTGTTTAAAATGTGGTACAAGATGCCTTAAGAAATGGAGGGAAAAGTGAGCTTATTTGAATTTATGCTTTATTGTGTTGTACTTTATGCTTACATGATTTGTACCAGGGTTTAGGATGGATAATGATTCAAATGATATGCATTGTACACCTGTACATATGAATTAAAAGTTTAAACATTCACTTTATTACATAAAGTTAGGGTTTTGATATAAACGTTTAACGTTTAAAGTCTGTTTTGATATAACGTTGTTAAATGGATAACGTTTTTGGTAAAAATGATATTAGAACATAGACTTGACATATTAGGACGTTTACTTGATATAAACGTAGATATAGTTGGCATTAGTAGGTTGTGTGAGCTCGTTTACTTTGATTATGCAAGTTACGTTGCACAATAGGTGGAATAAAGAAAAAATATTCCCAAGAAAATGGTTGTACTTAATTTAATAAGTAGATGTTACATTAATGAAAAGTGCATCTAATTTAATAGATGGATAATTACATTGTTGAAAATTATGGGTTGTTATAGTCTCCCAACCTTAAAATAAATCTCGTCCCGAGATTTAGTTGGATGATGGAGTGATGTGTAGATGTGTAGATCCCAGACTGTAAGATCCTATTTCTAGCCTGTTAAGGGTGGTAGCTAATCTGGATAGATCCAAACTAACTACAAGAGAAACAATGACTATGAACAATATAAGTTATACAGAAACTAACTTATACTGCTAAGAAGAACAATGAATAAAACAGAACTTTGATTACTATTAATCTGCTAGGTTATAGATTACTAACTATTAATATTTGTGAAAAACTTGTATCCCTTAGGGTTCCTTTTATACACCAAGGAAAACCCTAATAGGCTTACAAAATGCGTTAAGTGATCATGCATATCTATTCGTAATATCTCTCATGCATATCACATAAGCAGTACTAACATCATACACTAACAGTACTAATAAACTAACCAGCAGTACTAATGAACTATCTTTTAGTACTGGCATTACTAACTATAACTAACAGTACTAATATTACAACTAGCAGTACTAATGACTTAGTTTATATTCTTCAATCTTCAAATCATCAAATAGCAGCACTAAGTCCTTTCAGCAGTATGAACTTGTAGAGGCCCTTTAATTCCCAACAATCCTCCCCTAAACTTGTGATTTATCTCCAAATCATCAAGTTTCTTGAATTAAAGCTTTTTGGTTCTGAGAGGATTCTTCTAAACACTTTAGCTTCTTGGTTTATTGGCTTATATGAAGATCTTCATGATTAAGTCTCTTGCCATCTCACTATATTCTTCTCCTTGCAGCGTTCTGCCTAGCATCAAACCCATAACTGCAGTTGTCAAAGGATAATCCTTTTCTGTCAGCATAAAGATGTCATGTCCTCTTGTTGAAGATACATGATGTACTTCACATGAACTATACAGTCTCCATGTCAATGGATCATGCATATATCTTTGTAGCTTCCATAGTGTATCTTCTTTGTCTGGTTCAAACAGTCTTTTCAATTCAACTCATAGAGCTCTTTCCATATCTTCAGTAGGTTCTATAGATCTAAACCTTTCTTTAACTAAGCTCCATAATGTATCAAGGTCTTCTCTGTTAAATCCTTTGAGCATACCTTCAAAGGTTTGATATGCCTCTGTGATATTACTAACCCTGATAATCTTCCAATACTTTCTTGAACCTTCAGTATGAATTTCCTAATCTATGATGGGATACTTAACTTGTAAAGCTTCTGCCTTGATTTTTTCAATTGGAACTATCTCCATCATTTTCTTGAGTTCTTCTTCAGATAATTCTTTTGGTTCTCCAGTTGGTTGTTCTTGAATAGGTTCTGAACTTGAAGCTTCAGCAATCCTTAACTTCTTAAAACTTTCTTGAAGTAGTGTCTCTTCTGCAACTCTCTTTTTCTCTGTCTTACCAACTTCAGTATCCTTCTTAAACAAAGTTTGTACCTTGTTATACTCTTTTTCAAATATGGGTCTGATCTCATCATAACTCATACCTTTGAAGTTACCCATCTTGTATCCATCCATATTCTTCAAATATGTCATCATATTCTTCCTTGCTTGAGCTACTGTGACTGGTTTCTTCTTGAGAGTGTGATATCTTATCACAGAACCTGACTGTCTCTCTTGAACTTGTTCAACAATAGTATTCTAGTGAATATCATTAGTTTCTTTTCTTTCATCCAACTGTTTTTGTAACTCCAAGGCTTTTTCAAAATCAATCCTTTTCTGTTCTTCTCTTGCTGTATCCTTTGCCATTTCTTCCTCATTTAGCTTCTAAGCTATCTCTTCATCAGTACCTATCTGTGTTTTTCCTTGAATTTCCTCAGCAATACTAAAAAGACCTCCAACAGTACCTCCAGCAGTACTATCTCTTGAACTGTCAGTACTTCTTCTTCTTCTATTGTAGGTCTTTACTCTTTCTTTAGATGCATCTGCAAGGATCTTAGCTGCACTTAGAACACTTAATTGAGCTTCAAAATTTCTTGGCTTTGTTCTTCAACTTGTGGAGCTTTTGCTTTTGTAGGAGTAACATGCTGCAATAGATCAGTCTGATCCATATCATACTCAACTTCTGCATACTCTTCCTCTACATCTTCATATTCTGTCTCTTCCATCCTCCCCTATTTGGAAGGATCCTCTGAAACCAAATCCTCCTCATCATCAGAAAGGACCATCCTTGCCTTTCTCCTTTCTGTGGTAGACTTCAACTTGTCTTCCAATTGTTTCACCTTTTTCACCAGCTTTGTAATAACATTACCATAAACTTTCTTAGTCTGTTTGAGATCATTTTACAAACTGGTGACTCTGTTAAGTAATTTGGTACACAAATATGTCAATTCATTAAGTTTCTTGCTGCCCTCAACACTTCTAAGTATGTAACCTCCTAGGAGAGGTAAATCATAGGGCATGGAAGATTTTGTTTGTGGAATTTGTAGTTCATTGAGAGGTGGGGATGAAGTAGTAGTGATAGGTTCAGATGTAGGTAATTCAGAAGGTTAATCTTGTGATGATGTTGGATGAGATGTAGTGGGTTGTGATATAGTAGGTTATGAGGTAAGTTCAGAAGCAATGGGTATGTATTGAGACTCAACAGTGAATGTTGGTCTTTCACCCTGACCAGGTTGGTCATAAAGCAACATCGTATCAAATAGAGGTACGTGTACCCCTGAAAAACCTATTTTCATGTTGCTAAAAAGTTTTTGTGTTAGAGAAGGAGCAACATATATTCTTTTATGTTGATTAAGATGCCTTTTCTTTTTATTCAAAAGGATTTGTATAAAGCATGGATACATCAAAAATTTGGTTTTACTATCCACATTTTTCACCATACCATCAAAAATTAGTTGTGAAAACTTAAAAGTCCTGTTTGTAGCTAAACAAATGATTACAGTTGCAATATTACTTGAAAATTTTTCCCATGAAGTTTTCTTAGGACTTAAACAATGTAATATGGTATGGATCAAAAATCTCCATTGGGGTGAAAATTTACGTTTTTTAAAAGTAAGTTTGTCATTAGTAGAAACATACCCCATTAGAGTGAGTTGTTCAAAGATTTTAGTATTGGGCAAAGTACTAAGACCATCTGCATCTGCTAATTGGAGATATCTCCTAACAGATGCTTCAGTAATAGCAAATTTGTACCCATCTACTGTGACAGTTATCTATTATTCTCCATCATTGACTGTCTCGACAGTAGCAGTCTGCCAAAACTGTCCAATTAGAGAAACATAGATAGTAGAGTTTGCAGTTAAAGCATACCTGATATGACTACCAGCAAGAAAGTCTACTATCTGATGGAATTCTTCACTTCCAGTTGGCTTTTGAAGAAAAGCCACCATGTTATGCTTGTCGCAGAATCCCATATGAGCCATGTGGATAGAAGTTATGAACAAAATACTGATGTGAGTGCTGGGTTAAGATCGATTTATAAGGAATTAGAGTTTGGTAAAAGCAATTGAGATTTTATAGAGAGGGTATAAGGTTTTGAAAGCGGATAAGTGATCAAATTGTAACTTTAGCTTTAAAAGAAAT
>BQNB010077730.1:0-13009 GCA_026074375.1 Tanacetum coccineum | reverse complement strand
GGAACACTCTATACTACTTCTCGGTATTATTGATTCTGCTTTTAGACTATTCTTACTATATATATTTTATATTTTATTATATTATATATATTTTAAGGTATAGTTGGGACCAATCATGGTCCATTACCTTCCTATTAGATCTCCTAACAAGACGGTATAATCGATCAGCCCGAATACATTTTGAGCTTACAAAATATACTAACTACATTGCATGCCACATCCTAATAAGGAAGTGGGTATCCGCTCTATCACGAGCAACCAATCACAACGCACTTACTCACGGGCAAAACTGCGCTCTCAACTAACACGAAACAACAGAAAATACCGCTATCCACGAAGACCAAACAAAATTTCCTTCACTAATACGAAACGGTTTAAATACAAATCACCTAATAACTAGAATGATCCATCATAACTACCAATACAAAAAGAAACTTTCCTAATCATAACCGTCACTAACCGATGCTACCCGGTTTAGTGATATATATACAGAAACTACTAATCCAAACCTCATATACCCGACGCACCTCCTTTGGGCTCCTGCCCTCTCCTCATACCGTCAACAACCTTAGCCAACTCTAATCGCGCATGTTTCTCCTCAGCAAGATGTAACCACAAATCCTGGTTCTCTCCCTGCACATCACTGATGACATGCCACAGAGCTGCTCTCTGGGCATCCGTCTGACCTGCCTACGACTCCAGGGCTAACACTGGTCTCTATATCGCTCCAAATGTCACTGTGACTCTCTCTCGGTCGTACTCTAGACTCCTAAACCGATACCTCTGGGAGAAATCTCATCCCTAACCGCTCCTGACCTTGTAAATAACTCTCCTATGTCCCTATCGTACCTCTCAAACAGAGCAGGCGTTAGCTCCTCCAACCATACTGCATGATCATGAATCAATCCCCTCTGCATCTCGACTTGAGCTCCCAGCTCGGTCAGAAATCCCTCAGTCTCAGTTGTAGCGGGTGTAGTTACAGGAGATGGTACAGTCAAAGGTATCATAGGTGATGAAATAGGTGATGGAACATCAGAATAGGATGGAGAGATGGGAAGTGAACCAGATGTCCACTCGGGTAAAGGTGGTGTCTGTACAGGTGGTGCTGGTGGTGGGTAAATTAGAATACAACTATAAATTATACGTCCTCCCGGTTAGTCTATGTGGTAGAATTTGGGCTATCTAAATTTCCGACACCTCTCGGTCTCTCGACTCTGTGCCGGATCCAGATCCCTGTCCCGAACCTCAAACGTATTGTAATAACATCATCCTCCTCAAAACGCTAACTCTCGCGCCTCAACGCTCAATACCCAAGTCCTAAAGGCTCGCTCACATCTGTCCCCACAACCGGAGCTGCCTGCTGCTGACCCCCATGTATAGCCTCCTCCTCCTCCTCTAAACAAAGTACATCACTCTCTACACTATAACCTTCATCGTCTAAACCACGGCCCTCATCATCTATACCATGACTCTCATCATCTAAACCATAACCCTTATCATCCATACCGGGGCCCTCGACCCTCGCAGTAAGACCCTCGTCCCCCGCAGCAGGATCCTCATCCTCTGCAGTAGGACCCTCGTCCTCTGCGTCCTCACTCACACTGTCAGAATCCATACTCTCCTCTATCTCCTCATCCTCCTCATCATCATCCTCTACTAACTCAGACGTACCTTGATAACGCTTCCGCAAAGGAAGGTCTGGTGGCGACACAGATGGCGAACTCTTGTAAGAGGACCGAAACCTCTTACGGATCACGGACTCAGACATAGCTGCCACCTCTTCCATACTTGCAGAGAGGCCCGATGACATCACAGGTGGAACACGCACGGCCATACGTGTGGTCCTGCGGAGAATAGGAACCAAAACGGGTGGTGCACTCACAGATGTTGATATAGGTGGTGCTATAGCGAGGGGTGACTCAAGTGTCTCAGTATTAATGGGGTCCTCGAAAGGCTCAGACTCAGTGTCCGTCCCATCCAAATAAGCCAGCCTAATGGCCTCATAGGGATCCTCAGGAAGTGGTACGGGCACTCGGGAGCTCTGAGCTTCGTCAGCCTGGGTAAAACTCTCCGGGTCAACAAACACTGGGGTAGACATCCTGTGATAAGACAATAAAAGGGTATAAGTATAAAATATTTTTATTCAAATTATCAGCATCATTATGCTTACATATACAAACCATTATAACGTTTGAAATTAGACGTTCGTAACCATATATATACATATATATATCCTTTTATAAATATATACATATATATATATATATATATATATAAATAAATGATAATATAGTATATATATATATAAAGTATAAATAATATATGTATATTAAATATAAATGCGGGAAGAACCACAAAAATCACCGACCAGGTTCGATACCGAACATGCACAACTGGTCACCACATAAAACACATAATGCATATCCTCAAATCACGTCACTACCTGCGACTATCCACAAAAATTTCTCAAGGCAACACGCACTACTCTAGGGCAAGCATGACCAACATCAATCAATCAATCATCGCTACCCGCGACGATTTTACTTACACTCTCTAGGCATCGCACACTACTACTACTAAGGCAGCATGACAATCCTAAAATCAACACAATCTCAATCTCAACAGTTGCAGGTGTTCTCATCACTTTACATCCTATCATTTTCAGGTGGTCACATTACTCACACATCCCTTCCCTCCTCTAACATAACTTTTGGAAAACTAATCCTATCATTTCATAGTCCTTCCTAAATTAAGCATAGTTGATCAGGCTATGCGTAATTTAGGAAAATACCATGAACTGCTCGGATTATTTAACTTTCGCCATGTTCGAAGTTTTACTAAAAATAGACTTCACTTTTCGGTTATAGTTGCGCTTTTTATTTTATAAAAACTGGAATTCTCTATAACCTTGGCTCTGATACCAATCTGTCACACCCCGTCAGTGGCGGAAATACGGGATGCGACGATACCATTCATCGCACAAGATACAAGATCATGCACTTTTTATTTTACATTCATGAAACTTGAGTTTACAAAAACTGTACAAGTTAAAAACTTGACAAAATACAATAATCATGACCATCTCGACCCCATCCCCTCGGGTTACATCTTTTCTCTTCCAAATACCATTCACTTACCTTTAATTTAACACACCTAAAAATGATACTCGAAAACGTCAACAATAATGTTGGCGAACTCGTAGGTTTGAACTTAAACCCAAAAGCTATGCCAATTTTACAACAGTGGACAATAGTGTTATATGACAGTGAATATATGCTAACAATCCAAGACATAGCATCCCCGCTAGTCAATCAAAATATGTCACTTATGCACCTAAAGGGCCCTACCAGCTGGAGCACTAATATTAGGGCAGGACCTCACACAAACTTGGGTAGGCGTACCTATCCGCTCCAATAATCACACAAAAACTAGGTAGGCGTACCCACCCGATCCCAAAATATCACAACACTGGGTAGGCGTACCCATCCGCTCCCAAATAATCATGTATCACATAATATTCACATAGCAGTCATAAGCACATATCTTGTCCCAAAAACAAAACCACATTTCGCACAGATCAATTCAAAACATTTCAAAACACATTTGAGTATCATTTTCTCCCAACGAAAAAACAATGAAAAGTGGGGCTACGAGAACTCACATCAATCAGCAATCAAAAGCAACCGCACAATCTCTAAAGGTAAAGCACAATCAATCTCTACGCAAGCGTACAATGTACCCGACAACGACCTAATTTATACTCATATATCAATACTCGTACAAAATTATCTTATTGTACAAGTGTTCGCCTTAACTCACGCAAAATCTTCATTTTCATCCCAAAATATCATTTCCAATTTATATCGTCCCAAACTCGTTCTCTAAAACCTTTAATTCATTACAAAAACCATCGTCTTATTACCAAGACTTTATTTCGTTGTCAACGCTTTATCTCATATTATAGTTGTGTGGTAATTACATGAAAATGACTCAAAAACACTTGGGCCAAGTGTGACATCAAAACAATACAGCTCAAACACCTCAAATCGTTGAACGATATAATCGACCAAGATACTCCGCGAGAAAACCAACGAAAAGAAATGAGCAAGAGCTCAAAAGTTGAAGATAAATAATCCGCATTTCCGTAATCCACACGCTAAATACACACAAGCACACACACACACACACACACACACACACACACACACACACACACAACACACACACATAAATATATATTACTATAATATATATGATATAAATATAATATAAATATATTTTATATATATATATATATATTTAATACATATATATAAGTATTTAATAATTTAAATAAAAAATATAATAATATTTTATTATTATTTTTGTCTTATTATCGGGCTAACGGGGTAGTTACAACATCTCGTTACTTTAATATGTCCATGTCCAATGGCTTTTACCTCGACACTTAATCTTCCTTAAGATTCACCCTTCATTTCCTCAATTAAAATTGACAAAACGTCTATAAATATTAAATGTTTAAGAAAAGGATTTCGAGAAAAATATATTTTACTTTGCATTAAATTCTCAAGTAAAATGACTTTTTATTAATTAAATCCTTGAAAATTTCCCTTTTTAAACAACGTCTCTAAGTATAAATTTCTTTCGAAAATTCGGCATGACCCGTACGTTTTTACGACTTTTTCCAAGGCCTTAAACCTTAATCCAAAACACTTTTTCACAAACCCGACATTTTCCGACAACATCGATATTTTCAACACATTTTATCAAAACGTAGCAAAATAACCTCCTTTACATCCGACAAGTCCAACAAAATCTCCCTTAGTCCAACATAATTCCTTTAGTCCATTTATAAGGTCCACAATTTCATTTACTTGTTATTGGGTCTTATGGCCCATTATGGTCTTAAATACTTAGCCCAATAACAAAAATTAGTCCATACTTCTTTTCACAAACCCCAAAATACAAATCAAACCCAATGGACCTTAAGCCCATTAAGTTAACAAACATAAAGCGAAATCCCATAACCGTGGCTCATTAAGCCGGAAACAATAAGCTATAAGCTCATAGTAGTGTGTGTATATATATATATATATATACATACATATATATATATAAGCCAAAAATCAATAAGCTCAAAATAAGCCGAATCCAAAACTAAATAAGCTATAAGCTTAACATATAAACCAAAACCCAATAAGCCATAAGCTTAACCAAGAAAAACCAAGTCCAATAACCAAGTTCATATGGGCCGAGCCCACCTTGGTGTCGGACCGAACAAACCAAACGCACCCTTATTGGGCCGGACAAAACCAAACACACCCTTATTGGACCGAAACAAAACCAAACGCACCCTTATTGGGCCGGACAAAACCAAACGCACCCTTATTAGGCCGGACAAAACCAAATGGGTCGGTTGGGCCGAGCCCACGCCGAAATCCTTCACACCGAAAATCTCATAAGTCCAATAAGCTATTCCTTAGCTTATTATATAAGCAAAACCTCCAAATAAGCCTTTATAAGCATTTTTTTATAAAACAAAAAAAATTACCACAACAACCATTTTATTTAAACTCAAAATCTTTTCCTTCTTTCTTTTATAAGCCGACGCAAACAAACACCCTTTTTAAACATTTTCGCACTCAAGATTCGATTTTTACGGCGATCAACTAGCATATTAACACCTTAATAACCACAAAAGTACAACTTTTAGCAAAGTTTGGAAAACTTACAAGTTTGGATGACATTGGTTCGATTTTGACGCGAAAAGAACAAATTTGTACACCTTTTATATGACCCGCGCTACTAACTATCAACCCTCTAACTATTCTTAACCCGTGTTCTTGTGAAAATCTTTAAAATCTTGTTCTTCTTCTTCCTTGGGTTCGTCCGGATTTTAGAGAGAGAAAGGGAGAGATTTTTTTGTGTTTTTGATTTTCAAAATGGTGCATGAACCAAAAATGTTTGAGGTCGTGGAATAAAATGGGTACTATGCAAGACATGCTTGCTTAAAAATAGCCATTTGATCTCCTATTTGACTTCTTTGACCGATTGGATCCTAGGGAGGGTCTCGGGTCTTCCTTTTTGTGTCGGGATCACTTGAAACTCAATTTCATCTACTTAAAACGTCAACCAAACTTAATTATCATTTTCATTGTGTTTAAAATCATTTTTCCATAAACCTGGGTTATTCACACGACACTTATCATATTAAATTACTACAAAATCCATTTTGAGCCGTTATCGGTCGACTCCGGACCGTAAACATGAATTTTTGACAAAACTCAACCGAACCTTGCTCATCCATTTTAAAACACTTCGAATCACAAAATATAGCTTGAAAACTTATATTCATCTAAAATTTTACCTTTTTACAACTGTTACAGTCTTTTATCGAAATTCACGAAAACCACCATTTTTCTGATAACTTTCAAATCTCCCACTCACGATTTACGATTTAAATCAACGTTATTTCATTATTACGAATTTATTAAATAAATAAACCCATTAACCCATTCTTAACTTTATTAATCTCCACACTTAAATAAACTGTCGTGTCGGTATGCGCTGCGTGACGATTTTTTTCGCTAAACACGGGAAAACTTCTCCGAAAGCACTGAAAACCTCAAAACCACTCTAAAACAGAAAAACAAATCAAAAGTGATTCATTTATGAACTCTAAACTTCATCAAACTCCCGGTTAAACCGAAACTGCTTTTACGCAAAATAGTCAACAGAAGTCAACTTTTCAGCTTTCATCAGGAAAACTGTCAAGATCGAAAGACTTCAAAATACGAAATTATAATATTTTATAATACTTAACCCTGGAAACATTACCGGTTATCACACTTGCAATGCATGGTAAGAGGTGATGTACCTAATAATTTTGGTAATGGCTTTCCCCGTTACAGCGTTACACTGCGTTCTCAAATTTTAAACTATAAGAAAAGAAAGTAAAAGAAAAGAAAAGAAAGGTAAAGGAAATAAAAATTTAATCAGTTAATAAAAATATTTGTGTTCTTGAGTTAAAGAAAAATAAAGGAAAAAGGTTGATTCAATTACAATTATACCCATGTTTGAGACGTTTCAAGTTAAAAAAGTAAGGACAATTATGTCTTTTGACATGTAAAAAGTTAATTTCCTTCCATTTCCTCCCATTTTTGAGAGGAAAGTTTTAGACAAAAAATTTCCTTTCATTTTCCTTCTTTTTCTTTCTTTTCCATCCTTAAAAAAACTCAAGAACACAAATTTACTTAAGTTTTCTTTCTTTTCTTTTCTTTTCCCTTCAAAATTGAACTCGAGAACACAGTGTTAATGAACGCTTGGGGAGCATGTGACAGTTAGTAAAATACCAAAAAAAGCTTAAAGGTTAATGAGTTATATATATAATAATAAATATATACAATCAGTGTATAACACCTCGTAACTTAGGTCATTGTACGACATTATGTAATGCACAATTTATTTTTAGGGTTTTACGCATTTGCTCAATGTAGTGATGATAAGGGTTGACCCGGTGGGAATACGGGTTTGACCCAACCAACTTGATACGTGTTATTGTGTACTCCTTTGCATTTGTGATATACGTGTTTCATTCATAACAAATCCCCTTTATCTCTCTTTCATCACACACCTTTCTAAATCTTTTGTTCTTTCTCTATCTAAAAGCAGATGATCATGGGTTTAGGGTTTGTTCTTGGTGTTTGTTTTAATTGTCTTGTGAAGGGGGTTTGTTCAATTACCTATCGGCTGCTCTTTTGTGTCTAAGTTTTTAGTCCTAACGAGTTGGATTAGATCCTGGTCTTTCTTTGTACTAGCAATAATGCCTGTTTTGAGGTTCAATGATACTTCTTTATTCTTAAGGAATTGGAATAATGATTCAATTCCAAATCGTTGTTTGGTTGAAAAATAGCGGATGGAATTGGAAGATGATGAATCTTAAAGCATTCCTTATACCTAAGGAAATTAAACATTCCATCACTTTCATACGGAATGTTTAATTCCTTAGATAAGGAATGTTTTAAACTTTAAATTTTTTTAAAAACTTATATAACTAAAGTTTTTTTAAAAAGCAATCTTTTTAAAAAAAAGTAAATTTTTTACTTGGTAAATTTATAAAAAGTAAATTTTTTATAAAATGTATTTTTTTATAAAATGTAATTTTATTTTTAAAAGTAAATTTAAAAAAAAAGTATATTTTAAAAAAAAAGTATATTTTTACTTGGTAAATTTAATACTTTATAAAGTAAAAAAAATTTAATTTTTAAAAAATAAATCTTTTTTAAAATAACGTAAGAATAAAATTTAAAACAATTTTTTTAATAATGTATGAAACACATGACATATTTTGAATTTTGTAAACCAAACAGAAATCTGACATGCAATTTCATTTATTTCTCTAACCAAACACATGACATATTTTGAAATTTTGACATTCCAATTCCTTAATAGACACAAAAGATGGATTACAGGCATATATTCTGTTGTTGTGATCATATATATGGATCGATATATAATAGAATCATAGAAATATGAGTAACTTGCATAAATCGTTCTTAAAGTTTGGCCAAATTGCATGTTTCGTCCCAAACGTTACGAAAGTGCAAGGATCGTCCCTGTGGAAAACCTTTGGTGCAAGTATCGTCCCTGCAGGAAAAGATAACTGTAAAGAGAAAAAAAGGACTTTACGGACCAACATTGTAAAGAGAAAAACGATCTTTTCTAAAAAGGGTTGTTTGGCTTTATTTGTAATTAAGATTAGATACCACTGAGATGTGATATTGATGCTGACATTGTTGTTGTTACTTCTTAGAATCACGATTTATGGTTCTGACTTGCTTATACTTTCGTCTTATGCTCCTACGATGCCACCACTCCTTTTGTTGCCGCTATTCATGGCGTGCGACGATAGTGACGGATGCGTGACGATGGTCATAGGCTCACGGCTGCTCTTTAATAAAATTTATAACCATAGGCTGTAAAACAAGGCAACAGGTTGAAATTGAGATGTGATATTGATGCTGAGAATGTTGTTGTTACTGCTTAGAATCACGATTGATGGTTCTGACTTGCTTATACATTCGGCTGATGCTCCTTCGATGCCACCGCTCCTTTCGTTACCGCTATCCATGGCGTGCGACGATAGTGACGGATGCGTGACGATGGTCATAGGCTCACGGCTGCTCTTTAATAAAATTTATAACCATAGGCTGTAAAACAAGGCAACAGGTTGATATTGAGCCGTATCTTGGCAGGCAGCACGAGAATGTGTTTACAGCCATGGCGCCTCGAAGTCTCTTTTACCGGGTTTCATGCTAATTGTGCCTTATATTTCATGAGAATTGTGGTGATATCGGTTGTTTTAAATATATACAATCAGGAAGAACTCCGATTGAATTTTTTATACAATCAGTGGGAATTGTTGTAATATTTTAATGTTAGAAATATTAATAAAAAAATCGTTGGTGCTCCATTCTTTACCCGACCCGGTTTATGTGTGTGTGATAGGGTTGACCCGGTGGGAATACGGGTTTGACCCAACCAACTTGATACGTGTTATCACTGTGTGTACTCCTTTACATTTGTGGTATACGTGTTTCATTCATAACAAATCCCCTTTATCACTGCCGTGCGACGATAGTGACAGATGCGTGACGATGGTCATAGGCTCACGGCTGCTCTTTAATAAAATTTATAACCATAGGCTGTAAAACAAGGCAACAGGTTGATATTGAGCTGTATCTTGGCGGGGCAGCACGAGAATGTGTTTGCAGTCATGGCGCCTCGAAGTCTCTTTTACTTGGTTTCATGAGAATTGTGGTGATATCGGTTGTTTTAAATATATACAATCAGGAAGAACTCCGATTGAATTTTTTATAATGAACCCGGGTAAAACCCGGATCCAGGTTATCTCTTATAGCCTTTTTTTATTATAAACCGACCCCGTCCTGTTTGCTTGCCCCGCCCTGAACCATTAAAACTAACAAAGACGGGTACACGTGTGTGATACGTGTTTCATTCATAACAAACCTACGCTTCTCTTCGATGCCACCAATCTCTTTGTTGCCGCCATTTATGGTGTGCGGCGCTGTTGATCGGTGTGTGACGATGAGAATTTTAGGTGTCTGATCAACATGGCCTGCATTTCTTGAATGTATGGATTAACAAGTACAACGTATTCTACCTGGATTATCTTAAGCATGAGATTCCTTGTGTTTTGGCAGGGCAATATACTGATTTTTTTTTTGCTATGCTGATTGTTTTAATCTGAGAGAAATGAAGTGGGCCATTAAAGTTTCTATCGTAATTTGGCAGGGCACTCACCGGATGGCATAGCATATATGGTTGCTATGCAACCGGATTCCTTTGCAGCCGTAGCGGAATTAAGAAACTTCTGTGAGCTAAGCACCATAGACAAATCTGAGCCTAATCATTTGACGCTCCTTTAGGGTTTACCAAACACCCCAAAATTCAATCCTTTCCTTTGTGGTTTACCAAAACACCCCAAATTCAATCCAAAATACACCCAACTCAGACCGCCCAAACACCGCCCAATAAAAGAAGTGTTTTGGGAAGAGGCTAAATTTTAAAGTGATACAACGAGTTAAAATTAAACTCTGATATTGTAAAGAACTTGCTGAGAAAAAGCAGTTGCCTTTAAGAATGATGAGGGCGGGGCGAGTATAACGTTGTTTGTCCCGACAGATGACGCTTTTGTTGATATCCTCATGCGTGCTAATTTTTGGTCAATCCCAACTGGTAAAAAAGCGGATGTTTTATGGTTTCATTAGTTCAGTTTAGAAAGACCTTAATAGGATGATGCAGGAACGATGTGCCAAACAGGGGGTGCCGACTCTAATGGTAATTTCTCCCGTCATTTAACCATATGCATGCTAAAATGTTAATGTTGATATGCATTTGTGGCATTGGCTTATAAAGAGTGGGAAATCAGTTAGGGGAGGGTTGACTGGTTCGTTGACTTGGGTACGTGCAGGTCACGCGTGTGAGATATTTGAGCACATGACATAGTAGAAGCTCCAAATGACCAAACTGTAGTACTATATGAGTTTTCAATATATGCATGTTATTGGTATTGTAGCAGTATTATCGTGAATGTTTTTTTATTTGGAAAAGGAATGAGGATATGTGAAATAAGGTATATTTTGAATGGAGGCGTATTTAGCAAAGTAGGATACTTATTTATTTATAGGATATACTCTAACATTAGCCTAAAAGTTTCAAAATAAGCCACAAAAAGTGAGCTTATGAAACATAAGCCGAAAACCAAATAAGCTATAAGCCTGCTATATAGCTGAATTTGTTTTGCTTATATAGCTGGCTTATAGCTTATTTGGTTTTGGACTTATGTTTCATAAGCTTATCGGCTTACATAAGTTTATTATGTTATAATGAACGTATATAAGCTGCAAAGTTTCAAAATAAGCCACAAAAAATGAGCTTATAAAACATATGCCCAAAACTAAATAAGCTATAAGCTGGCTATATAAGCCGAAACAAACACCCCAGTGCCACGTGACCTGTCTCAAACCAGACACCACTTTATCTAACAAGTGGGTTGACCGTAACCTGTTTCGACCCATAGCCTATTTGTGTTTACAGGCCCCCCTCCCCCTTCAAGTTTTTTTACTGTATATTATAAGGGTATAAAACTGAATACTCTTATTACTTATTACTAATGGTGCTGATGTTTAAGTTTGTTGTTTGTAATTGTAGAGTATGTTGATGATCAAATGTTAATTCCTAAATGTGCATCTGTTGTGATCTGCCGATTTCCACGATTTCCTTGCAAACCGATTGCTGATGAAGAGTAAATTTTCTTAAAACTTTAACTTCTTTGCTTAATCACTTCTATTTTAAGAATTCGTCATGTTTGAGATATGGTGTATCTATATGTTGGTTTCGTTGCTAGAGAATGTAGTTTTAGACCTTTACGAACTAACTTATAAGGTATTAGATAACTATTTTTGATCGAGTTGATGTGTATATATATTGCGTTATTATGCATTGCAGGGAAGATTCAAAGACAAGTATTGCGGAAGATAAGAAGCTTTATGGTACAGGTTTTGATGATTTTGGGTACGATGTGTTTGAAGTTCCTAAAGTTGCACCACTGACATTAGGCAATCCTGCCAACCCTTTAAGCAAAACTCAGGCTTGAGCTAATACTGTAGCATTGGATCGTCCACAGTAAGGAATATTCTTAGTTTGTAATATGCGTTTATTTGAATACTGATTAATTGTGAATTGGAAGCTTATGTTGGTTTATCGTATTTGCAGAACTACTGGTGGAGGCTTTGTGTGTAGTTTGGCCAGGTATGAGTGGCTTAAACCACCGAAGGGCTATGTATGCCATAGATGCAAGATTCTTGGTAGGTTAACTATCCTAGAATATGCGAGATTGTTCAAAATTATAAAGGGTTATTCCTGCCAGGATTACTAATCGTGTTTTGTTTTCAGGTCATTTCATTCAGCACTGTCCTACAAATGGGGATCCTAATTTTGACATTAGAAGGGTTATTCCCCCAATTGGTATCCCAAAGTCTATGCTAAAGGCAACCACAGATGAAGTGCATGCTACGACGAATGGGTCGGTTATGAAACCAAATTTGTAAGTTGCTTTCTATATCACGGATATCAGATATTGAGACAGCAAAAGTTGTGTGCAATTTTGTGACTCTTGATATGAGTGTATTTGTAACAGCGCTTCGTTTGAAATGGAGATGGAGGAGCGATGTTCTTGGAGCATACACAAGATTCCTGTGAGAGTTAATAAACGCTGCATACGTACGACCCAAGTGATACAGCCGGCTTTTGATAATTAGCGTTTGTAGAAATAAGATATAAAGAATAAGCTTTCTTTGATATGAAATATGTGGAGGTAATTGCATAATTTGAGATTGTTAGACCATCGCACATCAGGTAACATCTTATTCATTTTGTCTGCACCAGAAACAATAAATGATTATAATATAAATAATGTATGCTCATT
>BQNB010077729.1:0-30755 GCA_026074375.1 Tanacetum coccineum | reverse complement strand
TTTGTGGTTCCGGGAATGCCTAAACTTAATTTATCGCGAAACGTAAACGCTTCACGTAACCGATAAAAAAATAATAGTGAATTAAATAGCGTCGTACATTGATCAAAAATATGAATTGTTACGTCCTTCCCCGTTAAATGAGCCTTTTCCTCAAGGCTCAACTTGCGACACTTGACGAAAGTACGGGTTCAGAGAAAAAGATGCGGATATTTCTTCCGGAATGATGTTGATGAAGAGGTGTAGATACTTTTTTTTTACTATTACTATTATTTTTTTTAACAGTGTCCCAACGGTCGGTGAACAGTAACCCCCAACGGTTACTTTCCCCCTTTTATACAAAATTTTCTCCTCCATTTCTCCACACAACACTTAATCTTTCACTTACATTTTCTCTTATCCAATCCTCAAAATGTTGCACATCATCACGCTCTTGGCGATAGCGACCGCAATATCACTCGGCATTTATCTTGCCTACTTCCCATACGAAGAAGGATTTCAGTATCTGGCCTTTATTCTAGCAATTCTCATGCCCCTCATCGTTCTTGCAATCGGCGTGGATCTCCTTTGGAAGAAATAGATATTTGCTAAGGGAGGGTTGTAATAAAGCTTGTTTTTCCTTTATGTCCTTATGTAATCTTATTTCTAAGATAATAAACAGATGTTGTGGCAACAATTCTATTTGTTATTTTTATTTTATGTCATTCGAATATTTCGTTAACACGCTTGGTAACTCATTTGCATTCCCCTTTTGTGTGCTTTAACTTGAGTGTTCAGGATTTGTGATGTTGGTTTAATATTTATTGTTACGATCAAAGCTCGACTTCTAGCGGGCTTTTTTTTATTCCATTTGGCTTAACGCGTCAGTTATAACATCTTTTGATGTCGACTTTATATAGTAAGGTGGTGTAAGAGTTTACTTAGTTATTATGATTGTTAGTTTGGTTCCTTGTGATAAATACATTTTATGAATACGTACACAAAAAACTGATATAAATAGATAATTGTTTTTGACAGAAGTTTATAAGTGACTACTCTGAGCATGGGCATGGTCCCTCCTGAATTATAACTAGGTGATCAGGCTATGTATATTTGAGGACTAACGATGCTTTGCTAATTTTTGTCAAAATAGTGTTATGATTTTAGAATGGCTTACATGAATGATTAGAGAATTGGAGTAGATTGGCAGAAATTTCAAAATACATAGATTTGATAGATAATTTGAAATCGTTTAGTACAACGAAAATTTAAGAGGAAGTACAATGAGATTCTTAAAGGACATAGAGTCTACGATAGTTCCAACTTAAGTTTTACTAGGTAATAGGTCTCTCATTAGATGTTGATGTTAGACGTCGCGGCGCTAGAGTCTCCATGAGCTTTTTCTTTCCAGTACATGTTCACACGGTTCTAAAACTTCATTATCGGACAATTACTCTTGTAGTGTCCCAGACCTCCACACCCATAACAGGTAACTTCATCTTTCTTTCTTGACACTACGGACCTTTGTTTCGCTCTTGAGACTGGGATCCTACAATCTCTTACTTGGTGACCCCTCAGTTTGCAATTGCCACATTTTTCTGCACACTGGCCAATATGGTAAAAATTGCACCTGTTACACCATGGTAGATTTCTAGCATAGTCTTCCTTGTTGCTTAGCCTAACAGTGTGTGCTCTAAACACCTTATGTTCTTTGTTTTGTTTTGGATAAAGTTTACATTGTGGTCACCTTAACACTTAATTTTGTTACTAGCATTACCTGAAATTTTTTTTCCCGCTCGTTTGGTCTGGTTTATTTGGGAAATCTCATAGATAGCAATAGACTTGATAGCTTAGCCATCGCCTGAGCTTACAATCTGTTTTATTTCCTCAATGATCACCCTTGATTCGCAGTTTCATGGTTCTTCAAAATTAGAGGGGTAAAAAAATATGATTAGTTTAGGTTATCTAAGTGTGTACGTAGGTGGAATGTTTCGTGATGATATGTTAAGGTTGTGATAGAGTTTTTGGGACAATAATGTTATAGTAATGTCTTGAAAAAATGGTTCTGATTTATATAGATAACACCTTATTTAATAATTAATTGTAGAGTACTGTGTGAAAGAATGTAAATACAACATATATGTTTATATATTTTTATCTTATATATTATATATATTTATATATATATATATTTATACGACACCCTCACCATAGTAATCATACGTACTATTTCTCTGAACTCGTATTGAATCATGTATGCATCAAAGTATGACCAACTAATGCACAACAGTTATGTATGGTCCTGTGTTAAAACCCTTTTGTATGATGCAATGTTTGTAAAACGGTTATAGTCTAGGTAAAATGCAAGCTAGTTCTCTATAACCTTGGCTCTGATTACCAATCTGTAACACCCCCAAAAAAGGGTCGTAGCGGAATACGTTTCCGGGAGCGTTACTTCATAATACCATTGCACATGACATGAGAGAACGACCTCTAAATGTGTCGTTTGAAACGAAATCTTGTAATGTTTAGACTCCAATGCATATCAAGTATGGTCATGTAGTTGTTCATCCTGAGAATAACTTGATTAAAAAGTGGTTCAAACTTAATGTTGTGAGTTCATAAGGTTTTTGTAAAGTATAAAGGTTTAACACCAAGTTGGGTATGTATTGCTGACCCATTCATTCCTTGTATGTTCGCAAGAATGTATGTTTGAATGTTGGAAAATCAAGAAGTTGTAATGTATGCATGTCCATTTCAATCCCAAAAATAGTCACAAATAAGTTAAGTAAAGTGGGCACCCATTGTTCAAAATTATGTTTGCACTTTATTCAAGACCAACGTGAAATATTTTTGTGTGGTATAAATCAATTATTACAATTACTCTAAGTTTCATGTAACTGTTGCGTTGAATCATATAATATGACACTTTATTCAAGGAACCATAAGCTGTTACGTGTTCAGTGTAAAATGTTGTGATCAGACTATGCTTTATCGTCGTTTGCCGGTTGATAGTAATCACCTAAACGGGCTGTCACAACCAAATAGAAGTATATTTTTTACATTTCATGCTTACCTCAAGTAATTCATAGTTCAGTCTGCTTAAGCTAATCCGTAATCATTTGGGTAAAAGTAAAGTAATGTCCATTTTTCAAAATATGTGAAAAAAGCATATGTATTTTGTCCTAAATTTAAGCTAATTGGTATTGTGACCTGTTTGTAAACGAATTGTAAATGCACATATAATAAATTCAATCACACATCATGTAATGAGTGAGTAACTAGCATATTCTCACCCCAAAAGTTGGGTAAAGCTTATTATGTAAAACTAGTAAAAACGTGTGGCTATATACTCACATCGAGTGAATAGATAACAACTATATCAGTATATGCGCCACGCTCGGTGTCCGAATGCATCCTTAATGAAGGTATTGGTCATATGATCACTACAGTCTTTGAATAATTAATACCGTATATAATTCTATATAGCTACATCACCATCTAATTGTGTTTGTGAAATAACATTTATAAAGTAAAAGCGTTTATAAACATCACTTTAGTAAAAATGGCGTAACTTTCTCGTATTAGGTCCGTTTTGTACGTTCTTTATGTCTCATGGTTTTTTGTGTTAAGAGATGTATCAAAAATATTACATTTTCATATTGTAGTCTGGTGAACAGTATTTTTTTATGTTCATACACTTCTTTTTAATTATTTTTATAACTTTAATTTGAGGTAAACTCCGTATTGTAATATCTTATTCGTTTAAACCTGATTTAGGTGATTCTTCGGCACGGATTCGGTTAATTAAAAGTTCTATCTAATTCTTGATTATTTCTCAAAAAGTATTTGCTGTGAACAGTATTTGTTTTTATAAAAAGTAATTTTTTATTAAAGTATTTATTATAGTAAACATGATATAATCTTGACTCCTTCGGTTATTGATCTTATAATTATGTTTCTCTTAATGTTCTTTCTTATTTTATTTTTTTTTTTTGGAATCTAAAAAAATGCTATACTTTCTGTGAAAAATATCCATATTTATTATCAGGTGATAATAATTTATGTTTTTATAAAATTTTTTATATAAAAGCATTTATTATCGTATAACTTGCAATGTCGTATATTTTCGTTATAATTGGATTTTCGGAGTTCGTTTCATATTTGGCTATTCTACTCTGATATGCTCTTGAATTCCCTCTCTAAAAATATTTCTACAAGTTTTCTTCACAACAAAATTTAACTTAGCATCAACTTAGATCTCATCTAAGGGAACTTGCAGTGTTGGGTCTGACAAACAATTTTTAGGGTTGACACATGGGAATGTGTCTTGAACACCATTTAAATTCTCAGGTAGTCTAAGTCTTTTAGGCTACGACTACCTTTATCAATGATCTCAAAAGATCCAACAAATCTAGGGTGCTAGTTTCCTCTTCTTCCCAAAGCGTACCTAACCTTTCCAAGGTGATACCTTGAGCAAGACATAGTCACCTACACTGAACTCTAGAGGCTTACTCACTCTTATCGTATAATTATATTTTCTTTTTGATCACACGCAACCTTAAGTCTTATCCTTAAATCTGCGAGTATCTCAGTGTCTTTTGCAATAACTCAGGCCCTATCAATCTGGACCCTCTCCCACCTATTGACAAAATAATTCAGGGGAACGACCACGTTCTACATACAAAAGCCTCTAAGGACGAAATCTCACACTAGCAATGTTAACTATTGTTATACGTAAAATCACCACTAATAATGATGAAACATCCCACTTCCCTGAAGGTCTTGGACGCCGCCCTTAGCATCGTCTTCTTAAGTCTACATTGTATGCTCAATATGGACGTCTGTCTCTGAGGATGATAAGCCATTATACATGTCTAAACGGGCCTCCTAATGTCTTCTTGCATTGACTGCTCAATTCGATAATTAAATGACTATCACGATCCATTATGATCAAGATCTGCACACCGTGCCTAGTGATAAAAGCTAAATTGTATATTAAATTACCCGGGATTTTGCCAAATAAAAGCCAAGAAAATGCCAAAAGAATAGAAAAATGTGTGCTTTTGTGTCTAATTGTGCAGGAAAGGATTGAAAAGACAAAAAGAAGCAAAAACAGTCAAAAACCGACAAGAAACGAAAGAGACAAGAACAAGAGTGAAGAAACAGCCAAAGATCAAAGCCGGATCAGCCCGACACAGCAAGAATGAAAGTCAAAAGCCAAAATGAGGTCAAAGGACCAAGAATGACAAGTCTTCAAAGATTCAAAGGCTTATTTGAAGTTTTAAAGTTTCAAGGGCTTAATTTGACAAAAGAGGAAAGTGCTTTACAAAAGAGGAAAAAGAAATAAAGAACACAAGGACTGAATGTGTTAATTTGAAACCTTCTTTTACACTAGAAAAAGAGCGGGGCAATCACAAGGACTAATCTTGCCAATTTATCACATACATCTCAACAGTAAGCAGCTGTCTTTGTAACAACTACAACACCCCATTAATGCATTTCCCGCCGCTTTTTCCTACCTCAACCCAACTTCCCCCTAACTCACACACCTCGCTCCTCTTTAAACTCTGAAAAATACGTTCATAAGCCTTCTCCACCTCACCTAGCCCACGTGGAAACACCTAATTGGCCAGGACACCTCATCAAGAGGATCAAACGGCCAAGAATTGTTCAAAAAGGATCAAAGGCTGAGATTTAGTGGAAGTCTCTAGAATTCTACCCCTCTCTTCACCAATCCTCTATAAATAGCAGCTTTAGGCATCATTTTTCGGTGGTTGTTTTATGTTTTAAATTTTTAGCTTGTAATTTTCTCATTTTTAAGCATTCCTTTCAAGTATTTTTGTAAAACAGCTTTAAGCTCTTGTACTTCATTTCTTTATCGACTTGTACTTAATCATTTGAGTATAACAATTTAGTTTCCAAGTCTTATTGTCTTTTGATTTCAATATTAAGTCGAATTTCACTCCATAAGCTCTTAATAAGCTCATTTGAGCTTATTACTGTTCACAAGCTCAAATTTAGTTTAAATCCTGTTGTTAGTCATTCATGTACTTAATCTCATCATTCACATCAAAAGTCATGATTACTTGAGTGTTTTGTTTTCAATTTTGGAAGCAACAAGGTAATAAGCTGTTGAAAGCTTATTGAGTTTTATGCTCAGGGAATAGAGGCAAGGTGCCAATAGGATCAAGTTTTTTAAAGTCACTCACTCAACTAGAGTGACTTTGGTGCTGAGACAACAACAATTTCAGGTTTAAATTTCCTAAGTTTCAATTTAGCTTAATTTTTAGCTTAAATTCAGTTGCTTATTTCTATTCAACTTTGTTAAATTCCTGTCAAAATGTTTGTTTTGGTTAATTCTCTGAGCTAAGGTTTTAATAGTTTGAGCTTTGAAATAGTTTTTAGTTTGCTTAAAAGATTGACAGTTACAATAAAGGTGTGTTTGGATTAGGCTTAATTTGACTCCTAAAGTCAAACTTAGCCTGTCAAACTCTTTCCTCTAGTTGTGTTTAGTAAATTCATTAAGTTTAGAGTAGTTTCTAAAAGTTAGTTAGACAAATTTGAAAGATTAAAGATCAAAAATCTTATGCCAGCACCAGGGCAAATTTCAGCTGTAAGAGGTTAAGATTTTAGGATTTCAAAAGCATTTTAGAGTCCAAGGTTGTTCTGTGCTCACTTAGGACCATTTAGTGAAATGTCAGCCTTCAAAGTTCAGCTTGAATTTGAGTGACTTGCCAATTGCACCAGCATGTCAATTGCATCAGCAAAGCATTCCATATCAGTGTAGATTTTTCATTTAAAACTTTGAATTTTTCATTTTCTTTGATAAAACTTTGAAAAATCCTTATACCTAGGTAGATTCTAAAGAGTTAGTATAGCTTATTTCCAAAAGTACAGTATCTAAGATTCAATAATAAGCCTGTTAGCTTATTGGAGAAAAGCTTAAAATCAGTCTCATAAAAACTTTGCATTTGTCATCTTAATTTTCTTTCTAGTTTTGTTAACTCAAGGTTAATCTTAGTTTAGAATCTTTTAGCACACATCTTAAGCATCATTAAACATCTTTTAGTTTCAGTTTTCATTAAGTAATAAGCTCAAAATAAGCCAAAGTTCTAAAAAGCTCTCAAACAAGCACTTTCTGTGACAGCATCTACCAGCTTATTTTCTAGCTTATTCTGTGGTTAAAAGTGCAAAGTCCTTTTGTTAATGTTGTAGAGTATAAGCTGTTTTACAACTTTGTAGTTTTAAGTTTTGGCTGAAAGCCACTTTTTCAATAAGCTAAATAAGCCACAATCGTAGGGTCTGTTTCGTACTTTTCTTAAAGTTCAGGGTTATTCGTTTTAACTGAAGTGTAAATTTTCTATAGTTCACCCGCCTACCCTTATCTTTCCTTTATTTCAATTCCTACCCTGGGTTTTCTTTCTAGGTTTATACATAGTTTTTAATATTTTCGAAATTAGTTTTATAAAAATTAGGGTTTTGGTTTTATTAATTTATCAAATTAGGGTTCAATTTGGGTTTTAAAAATTGGGCTTTTTGTTTCCATAATTTTTTTCTGCTCTTTTAGTATCTTAAAACCATTTTTCTATATTTTTCTCATTAAAGTTGTATTTTCTAGGAATTAAAATAGATTGTAGTTAATTCCTTTTTCTTATAAAATTCATAGAAAACAGAAAAATAGTTGAAAATTTTTGATTCTTTTTGCATTAATTTTCTTTTTAAATCTAGTATTTTTGAAAAATAAAAGAAAAATTTTAGTGTTAATTTTTAGAAAAAGTTTATTTTTGATAAATCATTAAATCTTTAAAAAATCATAAAAAATTCAAAAATACATAAAAAATTCCAATTCTTTTTCCTAAAATTTTCATTTTAAATTTGTGATTTTTAGGTATAAAATTAGTTAAAAGTCGTGCTTTAGATTTTAAATTTCAATTTTAGCTCGCGTTTTAACGTTTTGTGAATTTAAATTTCGTGCTAGTTAATTGTTTTTCAACTCATGTTATTATATTTTGTAGTGTAATCAAAAGTTTAAAAATCCTTTACTATTCTAAACTCGAATCCGAATCATTCCTAAATTCTCAATTCACGATTTCGTTGGGACACGACCCGAGGAAAAGTACTTCCCGGATAAAAATATACAAATTGTGTTTTCTCTTGTGAGATTTTTACCTTGTATTTCTCTTAATTGAGAATTATTT
The DNA here is from genome assembly GCA_026074375.1 of Tanacetum coccineum. NCBI lineage: Eukaryota > Viridiplantae > Streptophyta > Magnoliopsida > Asterales > Asteraceae > Tanacetum > Tanacetum coccineum. Next base: position 22,578 of record BQNB010077729.1, on the reverse strand, counting down.
TGGAAAAGAATTCTTACGGGATTATTACTATTGGTATATATATTTGACTACAAACCAGGTTCCTTAAGCAAACTAATAGATCAGTTCTTAAAGGAATACGAGTAGACCGGCTCTTAAAAAAACAAATAGTTTGGTTCCTAAAGAAAACTAGTAGTTTGGTTCCCAAAAGAAAACTAGTAGTTCAGTTCCAAAAGAAACTAGTAGTTTGGTTCCTAAAGAAAACTAGTAGTTTGGTTCCCAAAAGAAAACTAGTAGTTCAGTTCCAAAAGAAACTAATAGTTCGGTTCCAAAAGAAACTAGTAGTTCGGTTCCTAAAGAAAAACTAGTAGTTTGGTTCACAAAGGGAAACTAGTAGTTCGGTTCCTAAAGAAAAACGAGTAGTTCGGTTCACAAAGTGAAACTAGTAGTTCGGTTTCTAAGGAAACTGATAGATCAGTTCACACTAAATTTCACAAACATGATTTTTACTTCAAGAGTGCATCATTTATCATTTTTATCATATAAGCACAACATGTAGGTACAGATATCACAGAAATCACCACAGAAAGAACCAAGAACGCATAAAATTTACAAAGCGAGTATAAACATACAGCGAAATGCATACATTTAAGATTTTTACTAACAAGGGTTTGTGTTTAGACATTCAAACTCATTCTAGAATAGGAAAACTAGCTTCCTAACACAAAACCCACAAACTTTATACATCAAAACACAAACACCCAAATTTTTGAGCATACAATCAATCAAAACCTACGAAAATGATAACCACATTCAAAACTATTTTAACCGAGTGCTATACACACCTAAAGCTACAAAACCCCTCAACTAATTTGGAGTTTTACCCAATTTGATTTTCAAGAACCTTAATTTTGAGAATTAAGGATTTCGAGATCAAGAGTGGATGAAAAACCAATTCCTTTGAGATGTAGGTAGATTAGGTGATAGAGAGCATTTTTCATGTTGTACCTTAGTGACGAAAACGGTTGGAAATGATGAACAAGATGTGGCGAATTCGAATTGAGCGTGGGAGGGAAAATAAAATTCAAGTGTGTGTTTGTGTGTGTAAAGGAGCAGGGTGGGGTGGAGGTGATATAAAACTAATATTGTTTTTTCTCACTTTCACCCCCTCTAGTTTCATACTCCTTTCATTTTGTAAATATAAGATATATTAGGCATTTTAAGTTTTAACCATTAGCACACTTAGTCCCTGATGTTTTAACTAGCATACCTAACCACTTAAATTCACACATTTACTCCCTAAAGGCATAAACACATAACGTACAAGGCACACACAAGCTAAACTTAATTTACTTTCCTTAAAAATGATATTCCGTTATTGTTTAAAAACCTTTTTCTTTTTAAAGCATTTTTTATGAAGAAGATATGTGACATTTTCTCTCCCTCAAACAATGACTCGTTTTCTATTTAAAGAGTTGTAGTCGTTGTTTGAGAAGTTAAATGTATTTGAAAAGCATTTTCTGATGACTTAATGTTTTATTTGTCAAAATCAAACACCATGAAATAAGATTTCTCTTATTTTAACACATAAGCGCACTGACACGTACACTTATGGTGTATAGAAAGCACGGGTTGTGTTGCAAAGTAAACACAAGCCTTTGCATGGTCATGAAGTAGACCATGCCCGAGAATAAATTCCCGTTATGAGGTCAAGTTTTCTTTTTGAAATACTTGCCTTTAAGATGATGACCGAGTTGCTATCTGAAATAATAGCAAGCCATTTTTTGCATGTTTTGAAAACTTTTGAACTTCTGCTCGAACTTCATTTACAGCTTCGTATCATTATTAAATGACATTTCTAAGACCGTAAATGTTATCGATTTTCAGAAGACATGCCATTATTATCTCTTTTTATATTTTTCTCATTTTTTTAATTTTTTATTTGGTTTTAAAGATTTTCTATTTTTGTATTTTGTTTATATAAAGGTTTTCTGAAAATGAAAAATCTTTTTGGTTTTTCTGGTTTTGAATATATATACATATTATATACATGATATTTGAATAGGTACCACCACTATTCTTCAGCTTCATCTGCCAATTGTTTCAGGGTCTCCGGCGTAAAACTTCGCATTCCCAGCTTGTTGATAAGAAATTCAATTCTTTCTCTGCCAAGGGCTTTAGTGAAGATGTCCGCTAGCTGATACTCCGTATTGACAAAGTAAAGCTCTACTACTCCGTTCTCAACTTGCTCTTTTATGAAGTGGAATCTGATGTCAATATGTTTTGATCGAGAATGTTGAACATTGTTGCAGCATAAGGCAATAGCGCTTTTGTTATCACAGTACATTGGAATTTTATTGAATCCAAGGCCATAGTCGGTAAGCTGTGATCTCATCCAAAGGACTTGAGCACAACAGCCAGACAAGGCTATATATTCAGCTTTCGTACTGGATATCGCAGCGCTTTTCTGCCTTTTTGATGACCAGCTAACAAGTTTGTCTCCCAATAATTGCATACTTCCAGATGTACTTCGTCTAGTATCTTGGCAACCCGCATGATCAGCGTCTGCATAAGCTATTAGAGCAATAGAAGAATCCTTTGGATACCAGAGTCCCCTATTAACGGTTCCTCGTAGGTATTTAAAGATTCTTTTTACAACATGTAAGTGCTTTTCGGTAGGCTTTGCCTGATACCGGGCACACATGCATACAACAATTGTTAGGTCTGGTTTACTGGCTGTAAGATACACAAGAGTGCCAACCATTCCACGATAGTGTGTAGGGTCAATGGCTTTCCCTTGTGGATCTTCATCCAGTTTGGATTTCTCCACCATGGGAGTATCCACAGGGTCACTAGATTCCATACCGTATTTTTCAAAGATTCTAGAGCATATTTAGACTGGTTTATAAAGATGCCTTTGGAACTTTGTGAAATCTATAGTCCTAGAAAAAATAATATGTTTCCCATCATCGACATCTTAAACTTTGAACACATTATGTTTGAAAATTGTTCACATTGTTCAGGTGTAGTAGAAGCAAAGATTATATCATCAACATAGATGTGTACCAGGAGAATATCTTTGTCTTGTCTTCTGATGAACAATGTGGGATCCACGGTTCCTTTAGAGAATTTCTGAGAGAGTAGAAACTTCGACAATAGATCGTACCACGCGCGAGGAGCTTGTTTCAACCCATAGAGAGCCTTCTTAAGCTTATACACATGATTCAGATTGTCTTGATCCACAAACCCGTCCGGTCGGCTGACATAAACTTCTTCGCGCAGAATGCTGTTCAAGAATGTCGTCTTAACATCCATTTGGTAGACGATCATATTCATGTGAACAGCATATGCGAGGAAAATTCGAATAGCATCAAGTCTAGCCACTAGAGCAAAGGATTCCTCAAAATCAATTCCCTCTTCTTGATGGTAACCACGAGCAACCAAACGAGCCATGTTCTTTAGAATTCCTCCTAATTCATCAAGTTTCACCTTGTAGATCCATTTTAAAGTAATAACCGTCACTTTATCTGGACGAGGAATGAGTTCCCAAAATTCAAGATGTTCAAATTCAATTAGCTCCTCTTGCATTGCTTCAATCCAACATGCTTGAGTTAATGCATCTTTATAGTTCTTTGGTTCAACTGATGTGAGAAAGGCATCATAGTAACAAAATAAGGCTTGTTCATAGAGTTGGAGTCTTGTGGAAACAGGTCTTTTGAGTTCACCGATGATGTTGTCTAAAGGATGATCCTTGGTCCATTTGGTAACGTGTTCTGAGTTAGGAGGAGTAGTGTTCACAATGGTGGGAATAACGTCTGAAGAAGACGATGCTTCAATATTATTTTCTGGAATTAGAATGCCAAAGAATGGATCGTTATTCATGTGTGCAACATCTAAGTCGTGATTTTCTTCTTCAACATCGTTAGAAATGACAAGAGATTGAGTTTCAGGTGTTGTTTGTGAGTTACTAGGTGATGGTGCATCTTGGTCAACAGTTGTTGAGGAAGGTGAATCGATTGATACAACGGGTTTTGGAGCTACTACTTCAGCAATTGGAGCAATGACTTCAGGGGCTGGGTGATCAACACTTGATGGAGGGTTGAGTAATTCATCAAACAGTGGTTGAAACAAAATATCCCAATCAGTTCTTGAAGGTGGTACAAACGGTGTTGAAGGAGGAGGGTTTGGAACGAGTCCTGAACTGATTGTTGCAGGAGTCATTTCATAAAGTGCGGGTCCTGAATTGCTATGTTCAGAAGCCATAGTTGTCATCTCATCAAAATCTACATGAATTGTTTCGATGATTCGTCTGGTATGTCAGTTGTAAATTCGAAATGCTTTCTTTGTGGGTGCATAGCCAATGAAAATACCAATATCAGCTTTCGGTTGTAACTTACACAAGTTCCCACTGTCATTTTTCAGATAGCAGAGTGCACCAAATACGTGAAAAAATGATAAGTCAGGAAGTTTGTCATGTAAAAAATCATATGGTGTTTTTTTGTAATGAAGACATATGATGGAACGATTTTGGGTATAACATGCGGTAGAAACTGCTTCTGCCCATAAAAATAACGGAGCTTTTGCATAAATTAACATTGTGCGGGCAGCTTCAATTAGCGTACGATTACGTCTTTTAACGACACCATTTTGCTGTGGAGAGCGAGCAACAAATGTTTCATGAGAGATGCCAACCTTCTCATAGTATTCACGCAAAGTTTGATTAACAAATTCAGTTCCATTATCTGTTCTGATTCATCGGACAGGTACTTTAAGCAGCACTTGGATCATCTTGAGAAACTTGATTATGAAATCTGGAGCTTCATCTTTTGACCTTAAGCACTTTACCCAAGTAAATCGAGAGTAATCATCAATAATGACGAGGATGTACTTCTTTCAATTAACACTTGCGACACGCATTGGGCCACAAAGATCCAGGTGCAAGAGATAGAGTTTTTCTTGGTTGGTGTCCTCAGATTTAGGTTTGTGGGGTTTCTTCTTGCTTTTTCCTATTGCACACGCAGAACACAGATGGTCCTTTTCAAACTTTAGCTTAGGGAGACCTCAAACAAGACTGTGTCCAGCTACCTAAAGTTAACGAGCTCACACAACCTACCTATGACAATTCTATCTATAAATATGTCAAGCAAACATTATAACATGTCAAATCAATGATCTGTTATCCATTTTATTATATACCTTATCTATTTAACGTAGTTTTCTCGACGTTTATATCAAACAAGCTTAAACCATTAACGTTTACATCTAAACCCTAATTTTAGGTAATGTAAACATTCAAAGTGAATGTACAATCTAACAAAGCAAGTGTACAAGTAATCTATGCATCAAATTCAAATATGAATTCCCTCCAAAATAAGGTACAATCCCTTTAAAGCACAAGGTACAAGTCTTCGAAGCACGAATTCAAATAAACCATTTTACCTCCATTTTTCTTACAAATTTCATACAAACTAATCAACCTAAGTTACAAGCAAACAATGCATGACATTTATATCATTTTTCCCTCCTTATTACTCCAATGTACACGAAATAAAAGCTCAAAACCCTAACCCATTACAAACTTGAACCCGCGCCCCTTTTTTCTTTAATTTAACCCATTTTAAAACTCAACCAAGCTTACAAGCACCTCCATGACAATGCTACTTAAACTATAAGCTACTTACAAGCACCTCAAACCCATCACTTGGTCACCAAGAAAGCCACATCCACCCTTTTTGCTCCATACATGCCGCGGCCACTCAACACCCTTCCAAGACCACCAACACTTCATAGCTACTATCTAGACCTCAAGACTCACTCCATAGCTTCTCCTAATCAGCTTCCCTAGCCTTGACACTAATCCAAGTCCCTAACTTGGCCTCCAAGTTCATTTCGCACTATAAAAAGGGGACGCACCCTTTCAATTTCAATTCACCTCTCAAAAACTCACATAAGCATCAATGGAGTCTTAAACACAGCCAAAGAAGGATCAAGGAAGTTCTAAAGAGTCACAAGACCAGAAGTGAAGCAAAGAAATCAAGTCTTGAAGCCACACGAGTCGTATTCTAGGTGTACGAGTGCATAAAGCCCCATTCGACCCATTCTAGCTCACGTAAGCTCATAATCTTATTCTATAAACTCTAATTATGTTTTAGAACTCTTATAATGTTCATATGATCATGTATTCACCATTGTTAAAAGCTTTGAACTCAAAACCATGCGTGTTCTATTTTTAAAACCAAACCGAAACCATGAAACCCTAAAAACACATTTTCTTTAAACCCATAAGCTATAATCACAAGTTGTTATTATAAACTATTCTAATAAGCTTATTTATCATTTCTATAAGCACTTTATCAAGTTTTAAAAGCCCTAACCCGTTGGATTAATTTTTCAAACCAAATGAACCCGTTTTGGCATTTTGAACTCGAAAACCATTTTTATAAGCTAAAAGCTTGTAAAAGCTATTTTTCCTAACTTATATTAGCTTATTTTAATAAGCTATAACCTTCAAATTGCTTTTTATATTGAAAAATGTCATTATTATGAATTTTAGACTAGTTTTGTAAAAGTTTCCATGCATAGGGGTATATATTGTAACTTTTGAAAATTATTAACTACAAGGACTGAAAATGTCATTTTATAAAACTTATAACTCCAAAGGTTATTTTTGCCAAATCTTAAAGTTGAGGGATTTAAATTATATACTTTATATATATAAAGGTTAATTATGTAATTAATTATAGTCCAAGGGTAATTATTGCATTATGACAATAGCTTAAGAATAATAAAAATAATATAAAACTTGATTGTATTAAACCCGATCATTTGATCGGTTATTCAATCATCGATCGACGAATATAAAATCAATTACCTTAACGCGGGTACATTAACGTAATTTATCATCAACTACTTTTTGGTGAAGAAACATGAAATCTATCAAGTAACACGCAACTATGAGCTTTCATGGTGAGAGGTATTTCAATTGGGAGGGTATAGCGTTGTTAGAACAAGTAACCTGGATATACGATTTAAAGTGTCCAGGACTCACAAAGTTACTACATGACCTCTGAATTATGATGGCTCGAACAGTGATACAATATTTCCATAATAATTCAATCAAAGATGATATTTCATTATGACATAAAACATATTCAATCAAACTAATACTTGACATATTACCCATGTTGTGTGACGAAGCCGTTACTTTCATTTCATATACTTTTGCAATCAATCAGATTTTCCTATAACTGTTATAGGTTGAGGTTCATAGCAGCCTCACTATTTATAAATACTCTTTTAATATATTTCATTAGAACCCGAAGACGGTATACATGCCTTAAATCATTGAATGCAAGTATTTTCTGTATGCCCATCCTGATTAATTATTTGGTTGAAGAACCTACTATTGAGAGTGCCATTAGAACCCATTAATCAATAGACCGTTAATTACACTCAGGGTAAGCGCGAATGCTGTGAACAGGCTCTTTTTGGGATTGGAACTTCGCCAGTTGGTGTAACATGAACTTCGGTAACCAATAGCACATCATTTGAATAGCTATGCGGGTGTTTGGCAAAGGCACCCGTTGGGGCAATTACTTGTGATTATTGATTATCCCAAGGCTTCGGTGTCATGAGCTTAGATCAATAATAATGCTTTACAAACTTCGGGTGTATAACAACGTAACCCACTATTGCATTCAAACTACTTAACTTAAACCTATGAATTTCACTCAACCATTGTGTTGACTTTTTAGTATGTTATCTCAGGTAATTGAGCAACTTATGGCACGGAGTGGCACGGACTTGAAGATGGCTAAACTGTTATCATTCAAAACTTTTGTTACTAGATTTTGGGACCTCACTTTTTGTAAAAACTCTGATGAATGAATGAATGATAACTCAATTTTCTAAAAACGTCTCTCTACGATTCATTTTCTATGATGATGACTGTTGTACTATGAAATAATACCCCAGATTAGCTTTCGCTGCTATATTTGACAAAATGGGGGTGTTATAGATTGGTATCAAGAGCCACGGTTATAAAGAATGAGGTCAAAAACCTTAACTATAACTACTTTTCTTTTCCATCCAAGAAAGTCCTCCGTGCTGCTACATCTTTTGAAATAGTATGTAAAGATACATAACTATTATACTACTATTATTAAAAATAACTTATGTTATTTACTACTGGGTTGTTAACAGAAGGATGTCTTCTCTCAACCATCCTACTTCCAATGTTGAGGATGCCTTTTCCTCAAATTTTCTGAACTATCTCCCGACTTCCCCGGATTATTTCCCAGCTTTACCGGGAAAAACTTATTCTTACCCTTCAAACTCATTTGGTGTAGTCCCAATAGCTTCACCAACTCTTTCACCCTTTCATGATGATCCCTACATGAAAGTTTTGCAAGCATTCTATACTGGAAATTCACCTATCCCACCTCCAACTATCATACCTCAAACATCAATGCTAAATCCTCAAGAATTCTTTCTTCCTGAGGAATTACTACCACCAAAGAAACGAGGTTGTGATCGATCATCCTCATCTACCTCTGCCTTACCTCAAGATTTTAAGATAGGAGAAAGCTCTTAAAAGACAAGTTTAGAACGTCATAAGGAACAAATCAAGGAAATTCTGAATCATCTTGATGAACTCCCTCTCGATCGTATTGAACACATAGAAGATAAAATCGAAGGACTTGGAAAAGGTAGGGTGATTATCCAACAAGACTTTGATAATTTAGAAGCTGAACTCCATCAAGCTCGTGCCCAAATCACTAAACTTCAGAAGAAGCTGTTGGGAAATAACCACAAAATTTCTCTAGCTCGCTTCAGAATTACTGACCTCGAACAAATCATAGAAGAAATCCAAATCCATCACCAAGAAGATAAGGAAAGTCTTCTGAAAACCATCTATGAACACAAGATCAAACAAGAAGGACCATCAGACTATTAAGTTAAATCCTAGTTATCGCTTTTACTAGAATATAGCCACGGGATATGTGGTATAAATAAAAACACTTGTCAAATCTTGACTATGTACAGTACAAAGGCAAGTCGTTCTTAATATAATACAATGGCAATCCCATTATACCTTTTTGTTTCTTAATACCGATTCATTTATCCTATATCATTACTTCCATCATCATACCATGACTTTTAAAATGCTTAAGTTCAAAAATAAGCATTGCATTTTTAAGCATTTTAAGGAAAAGCATTTCATTTTAAGACTTATGACATCATTCTTATTACGTGTTGTCTTATGTTGATAGAATGCCTCCCAAAAGGACGCCAACATCTGATACACCGGCCATGACTCAAGTTGCCATTAGAAAACTAGTTGCTGACAGTGTCACCGCGGCTCTGGAAGCACAAGCTGCAACAATGGCAGAAACTAGTAATCCCAACAGAAACACCAGTCTTACTAGAACTCCTGTAGCAAAAACGGGAAACTACAAAGAGTTCATAAACTGTCAACCTTTCTACTTTAATGGTACGGAAGGAGCAGTTGGCCTCATTCGCTGGTTTGAACGAACCGAATCAGTATTCTCTCGAAGCAAGTGTGCTGAAGAAAACAAAGTAACATTTGCTACCGGTACTCTAAGTGATGATGCCTTGTCCTGGTGGAATGCATACGCCCAACCTATGGGTGTAGATCAAGCCAATCAAATCACCTGGACTGAGTTGAAAAGGCTTTTAACAAACAAGTATTATCCCCGAACTGAAGTCAGAAAGATGGAAGATGAACTTTACAATCTGACTGTGAAGGGAAATAATCTTAAACCTTACGTTAGAAGACTCCAAGAACTAGCAGTCCTATGCCCGAACATGGTACCAAACACTGAAAAACTCCTGAAAGTCTTCATCGGAGGGTTGCCTAGAAGTATTGAAGGGAATGTTACCGCCTCGAAGCCTCAAACTTTAAAGGAAGCCATTAACATAGCCCAAAGGCTAATGGACCAGGTAACAAAACATACTCCGGTACAAATATCTAGTGATCACAAACGAAAGTTTAACGACAGAAGAACTTTCAACAACAACACCAACTACCCCAAGAATAACAACTACCGTAACACCAACAACCACTATAACAATCACCAACCACAACAAAACCAAAGGCAAGAATCTGCCAAAGCTTATGCTGCCACTCCTGCTGAGAACAATAGGTATGCCGAAAATCTCCCATTATGTAAGAGATGTAATCTCCATCACACCGGACCTTGTACTGTTAAGTGTAATACTTGCAACAAGGTGGGCCATCTGACCAAGAACTGCCAAAACAAGAGGCCAGCCACTGGAAGTAATCAGCTACCAGTGACAGTTATTTGTCATGCCTGTGGAGAAAAAGGGCATTATACGAATTAGTGCCGAAAGACCAACATCAATGCCCAGGGAAGAGCCTACCTGCTAAGGGATAAAAATGCTCAACAAGACCCGAACGTAGTTACGGGTATGTTTCTTCTAAACCAGCATCTAGCTAGAGTATTATTTGATTCTGGAGCCGATAAAGGCTTCATATCCATATCTCTTGCCTCTATGCTAAATATCCCGCCTATTATAATAGATACCTTTTACGATATCAAAATGGCTGACGGAAACCTAGTACGCACAAACACTATTATCCAGGGTTGCACCCTAACTTTGTTAAATCAATCTTTCGAAATCAATCTCATGCCGATTAAACTCGGTAGTTTCGACGTTGTCATCGGTATGGACTTGTTGTCCAAGTATCATGCCAAAATTCTCTGTGACGAGAAAGTCGTTCACATTCCTATCGATGGTGAAACTTTGATCATTCGAGTTGACCGAAGTAAGACCCGACTAAATCTCATATCTTGTATAAAAACCGAGCGATACATATCCCGAGGTTGTCAAGTTTTCATGATCCAAGTAATGGAGAAGAAGAAGTTAGACGAGAAGAAATTAGAAGATATTACTGTAGTCAAAGAATTCCCAGAAGTTTTTCCTGAAAATCTACATGGCCTCCCTCCCGTTCACCAAGTAGAATTCCAAATCGATCTAATCCCCAAAGCAGCACCTGTTGCCCGAGCACCTTATAGATTAGTTCCTTCAGAAATACAACTGCTATCTAATCAACTTCAAGAATTAACAGATCGAGGTTTTATACGACCAAGTGCTTCACCCTGGGGAGCTCCTGTCTTATTTGTTAAAAAAAAGGACGAATCTTTCAGAATGTGTATTGATTACCGGGAGTTAAACAAACTTACTGTAAAGAATCGTTACCCATTACCCAAAATTGACGACCTATTCGATCAACTTCAAGGTTCAAGCGTTTACTCAAAAATGAACCTAAGATCAGGTTATCATCAATTGAGAGTAAGAAACGAAGATATTCCTAAAACTGCTTTCAGAACAAGATACAGACACTATGAATTTCAAGTCATGCCATTTGGTTTAACTAACACGCCCGCTGTATTCATGGATCTCAAGAACCATGTGTGTAAACCATACTTAGACAAATTCGTAATAGTGTTTATTGATGATATTCTCATCTACTCTCGTAACGAAGAAGAACACGCAAATCATCTGAGAACAATCCTAGAATTACTCAAAAAAGAAAAACTATATGCCAAGTTCTCCAAGTGTGATTTCTGGATCCACATGGTGCAATTTCTTGGACACTTAATCAATAGTCAAGGACTTCATGTTGACCCCGCCAAGATTGAAGCAGTTAAAAACTAGGCATCTCCCACTACACCCACAGAAGTTCGTCAATTCTTAGGACTCGCCGGCTATTACCGAAGATTCATCTAAGGTTTCTCAAAAATTGCAAAGCCTTTGACTAAATTAACCCAGAAAAACAAGAAGTATATCTGGGAAAAAGATGAAGAGACGGCTTTCCAATTGCTGAAACAAAAACTTTGTGAAGCTCCAATCTTAGCATTACCAAAAGGAAATGATGACTTTGTCGTTTACTGTGATGCATCTCTTCAAGGTCCGGGAGCAGTATTAATGCAAAAAAGAAAAATTCATTGCATATGCATCCCGACAACTCAAGCCTCACAAAGAAAACTATACCATTCATGATCTTGAATTAGGAGCAGTCGTATTCGCTCTTAAAATCTGGAGACACTATCTATACGGTATAAAGTGTACAGTGTTCACTGACCATAAAAGCCTTCAACATATTCTTCATCAGAAGGAGTTGAACATGAGGCAACGCCGTTGGTTAGAATTACTCGCAGATTACGATTGTGAGATCCGCTACCATCCTAGAAAGGAAAATGTCGTAGCAGATGCCTTAAGTCGGAAAGAACCACTCCGAATCAGATCATTAATCATGACCATTCACCCAATATTACCAACACAAATCCTCGAAGCTCAAACCGAAGCAATCAAAGAAGAAAACATCAAAGCCGAAAACCTACGAGGAATGGACAAATCATTTGAAATTCGTCCTGATGGAACTCGTTGTATCAAGAATCGAAGTTGGCTACCACTCTTCGATGGTTTGAGAGACTTAATCATGCATGAGTCTCATAAATCAAAATATTCCATTCACCCAGGATCTGACAAAATGTACCAAGACCTAAAGAAACTCTATTGGTGGCCTAACATGAAGGCAGCCATCGCAGAATATGTTGGCAAATGTTTGACATGTTCTAGAGTTAAGGCAAAATGTCAAAAGCCATCTGGCTTACTGGTACAACCTGAAATTCCTATGTGGAAATAGGAGATTTCATACCTACCCGAGCGACAGATAGTATGGAAACCCTTACAAGGTTATACATCAAAGAAATAGTCTCTCGGCATGGCGTGCTAATATCAATCATCTCGGATCGTGACAATCATTTCACATCCAGATTCTGGCAATCATTGCAAAGTGCCTTGGGTACTCAATTAGACATGAGTATGGCATATCATCCTTTTCTCGGATCGTGAGACATATCATTTCAAATCCTGATTATGGCAAGCATATCGCCAATAGTGCATGGCGTACCTCAATTAGACCTGAGTATGGCATATATCCTGAAACCCGATGGACAAAGTGAAAGAACCATCTTAAACACTCAAAGAATGCTTCGAGCAGTGTCATAGACTTCGAAAAGGATGGGAAAGACACTTACCCATTGGTGGAATTTTCTTACAATAACAGTTATCTTGCCAGTTATTTAAGGCAACACCGTTTGAAGCACTTTATGCGTCGGAAAGTGGCAGATCACCTGTTTGCTTGGCCAAAGTTAGAGTTGTTCAAATCACTGGGACCCGTAATTAGTACAATGGAAAACACTGAAAGGAATTATGCCAATTCGTAACACTTGGCAAAGCTGAAGAGATACGGCAAAGAAGTTAAGCCATGACAGGCGAAAGCTTTAGAATCTCCATGTTGGAGATCGTGTTCATGTTAAAAGTAACTACCCTGATGGTGAAAATGCATCATTCGTTTTGGTAAGCAAGGAAAGCTTAATCCTCAGTACATTGGACCATTCAAAATCCTTGAACGGATTGGTCTAGTGGCATATAAACTTGAGCTTCCCAAATAACTCAGTAATATCCACAATACTTTCCACGTTTCTAATCTAAAGAATATGCCTTAATCCTTGATCCTCCAATCCTGAATTCTCTTCTTCTCTCTCCATCGCTGATTCTGCTGGCTGCCACTGCCTGACATCTCTGTCTCTTCTGATATCTCGATATATCTGTTCCTCTTGGATCCTGCTGCTGTCTGCTTCTTCATCCCTCTGCTCTTGTATTCTCTGTTTCTGCCCTTCCCTCTTCCTCATCTCCATGCTCCTTCCTACTCTGTCTTCCCCCCCAACAGTTATCATGCCAGTATTAAGGCAGCACCGTTTGAAGCACTTTATGGTCGAAAGTGCAGATCACCTGTTTGCTGGGCCAAAGTTAGAGATGTTCAACTCACGGGACCAGAAATAGTACATGAAACCACTGAAAAGATTATGCAAATTCGTCAACACTTGCAAGCTGCAAGAGATCGGCAAAGAAGTTACGCCAATGACAGGCGAAAGCCTTTAGAATTCCAAGTTGGAGATCGTGTTATGTTAAAAGTAACACCCTGAAAATGCATCATTCGTTTTGGTAAGCAAGGAAAGCTTAATCCTCAGTACATTGGACCATTCAAAATCCTTGAACGGATTGGTCTAGTGGCATATAAACTTGAGCTTCCCAAATAACTCAGTAATATCCACAATACTTTCCACGTTTCTAATCTAAAGAAATGCTTATCTGACAAGTCTCTCGTCATTTCAATGAAAGAGCTTCAGCTCGATGACAAACTCGACTTTGTGAAAGAACCAGTAGAAGTTATGGATCGTGAAGTCAAGCGACTAAAATGAAGTCATATTCCTATAATCAAAGTATGATGGAACTCTAAAAGAGGACCAGAATTTACACGGGAACGCAAAGATGAAATTCGTGCCAAATATCCTCATCTATTTTCCAACATCTCATCTAAGTCCAATTAAATTTCGAGACGAGATTTCTGTAAGGATCGGGGACTATAACAACCTGCAATTTTCATCAATGTAAATATCCATCTATTAAATTAGATGTATTGTACTATCCACCTATTAATACAAACCACCTTTATACAGGGAAATTTTTCATTTTACTACATCCTATTATGTAACATTGATTACATAACAAACTAAAGTTAACGAGCTCACTCACCCTACCTATGACAATTTTATCTATAAATATGTCAAGCAAACATCATAACATGTCAAATCAATGATCTGTTATCCATTTTATTATATACGTTATCTATTTAACGTAGTTTTCTCGACGTTTATATCAAACAAGCTTAAACCATTAACGTTTACATCTAAACCCTAATTTTGGGCAATGTAAACATTCAAAGTGAATGTACAATCAAACAAAGTCAATACATAACATTTGAATAACTTTTCCCTCTAAAAACAATGTACAAGTCATTTAAGTTCAATATAGTAGTTCATAAAGCATGACCTTTAAAATAGCCTTTTTACCATCGTTTTCATTCTAGATTTCATACCACCACTTTTGTACAAGCTACTACACTCAATTTACAACTTCTAAACCCTAAAACTAAACCTTAATTCACCCTAAACCCGAATCTAAAACCCTAAAACCCTAAAACCTTAACCCTAATTTCACGTTAAATTAAAACCTAAAACTAAGGCCCAAACAACTAAATCCTAAAACACTAATTCATAATCCAAACACAAATCCTAAACTTAATCTACCTTAAACCCTAACCCTAGCTCAAAGTTAAACCACTAAAAACCCCTAGCGAGCAATTATCCTACCTCCACCCTATTTCCTTTATTTTACCCATTTTAAAAACCAACCAAACACCCTACCACCTCCATGACATCACCACAACCTTACATAGTAGCTTACAAGCACCTTAAACTCAAAACTTGGTCACCAAGAAGCCTCATCACCTCCTTGTTTCTCCTATAAGCGTGGCCCATACAAACTCCCAAAACCCTTCCCCCTTGCAATCCTACCTCTCCTAGCTTGTGATACTCACCCTTATAGCTTCCATGAATCAGCTCTACTGGTCTTGACACTAAGAAAACCCATAACTCGCTCACCGAGGGTCATTCGACCCTATAAAATGGGGACGGCACCCTCCTCATTTAACTCAACTCAAATATTCTTCATATTCATCAACTGGTGTATTAAGAAGGATCAAATCAAAGGAAGAGAAGTCCAAGTCTATGAACAATAACCAAGAAGTCTAAGAACGTAGCCTTGCAAGTCATTACTAGGCATACGAGTACAAAAACCCCATTTCAACCCGTTTTCAAAACCATAAGCTCAAATTTAGGTTCTATAAGCTATTTTTCTATTTTGAAACTCTTATAAGTATCTTATGATTATTTTTATACTCTTATTAAAAGATTAGAGCTTAAAACCATGCGTGTATAAAATTTCAAAACCAAACAAACCTAATGAAACCCTAATTACTCGTTTTCTCTAAATCCATAAGCTATAATCATAAGCTATTGTTACAAGCTATTTCTATAAGATTATAAATCATTTCTATAATCTTTTTATCAAGTCTTAAAAGCTCTAACCCGTTGGATTAATTTTTTGAACCCAAATGACCCATTTTGATATTTTGAATTCCAAATCCTTTTCTATAAGCTATAAGTTTGTAAAAGCTATTTTTCCTAACTTATATTAGCTTATTCTAATAAGCTATAACCTGCAAATAGCTTTTTATATTGAAAAATACCTTATTATGGATTTTGGACTAGTTTTGCAAATTATATTCCATGCAAGGGTATATATTGTAACTTTTGGAAATTATTAACTACAAGGGCTGAAAATGTAATTTTATGAAAGTTATAACTCCAAGGGTTGTTTTTGCCAAATCTCAAAGTTGAGGGATTTAAGGTTATTTTTGCCAAATCTTAAAGTTGAGGGATTTAAATTATATACTTTATATATATAAAGGTTAATTATGTAATTAATTATAGTCCAAGGGTAATTATTGCCAATTTGACATTCTTAAAATATAAAAATATTATAAAACTTGATTTTATTAAAACCCGATACATTTATCGTTATTAATCATCGATCGACGTTTATAAAATCAATTACGTTAAATAATTAACGTAATTTATCATCAACTAGCTTTTGAAGAAACTTGAAATCTTATCGTATCACGATACTAGCGAGTTTCAAGTGAGGGGTTCCATTTGGGTATTTGTTTTGACATGTTTGCTGGGTTTACGATTTAAAGTGCCCTGGCTCCTCAAACAATACTGCGTGGCCTCTGGATTATGATAGCCCGAACAGTGATACAATATTTCCATAACATTGCAATCAAAATGATATTACACTATGACATAAAGCATATCCAATCAAACTAAGACTTGACATATTACCCAGGTTGTGTGATGAAGCCGTTACTTTCATTTCAAATACTTTTGCCATCAATCAGATTTCCCTATACTATTAAGGTAAGTTCATAGCCTCGCATTTTAATCTTTCACATGTTTTATAAACCCGCGAGGGGGATACATGCTCTAAATCATGAATGCAAGTATTTTCTGTATGCTATCCTGATGCATTATTGCTTAAGTACTTACTTTTTCCATTAAGACCCTATTATCATGAACCGTTATTTACTCTCAGAGTACCTATACTTTCCCATTTGTATACCTATACTTTCGATAACAGATAGCACATCATTTGAATAACTATGCGGGTGTTTGGCAAAGGCACCCGTTAGGGAAATTACTTGTGATTATTGATTATCCCAAGGCTTCAGTGTCATGAGCTTAGAGCAATAATAATATTTTACTAACTTCGTGTGTATAACAACGTAACCCACTATTGAATTGCATTCAAACTACTTTACTTAAACCTATGAATTACACCCATCCATTGTGTTGACCTTTTTAGCATGTTTATCTTAGGTAATTGAGCAACTTATGGCACAAAGTGGCGTGGACTTGAAGATGGTTAAACTGTTATCATTTAAACTTTTGTATTTAGATTTTGGGACCTCTCTTTTGTAAAAACTCTAATGAATAAATGAATGAAAACTATATTTTCAAAAACGTCTCTTTATGATTCATTTTCTATGATTATGACTGTTGTACTATGAAGTAATACCCCAGATTAGCTTCCGCTGCTATATGTCAAAAATAGGGGTGTTACAGATTGGTATCAAGAGCCACGGTTATAGAGAACAAGGTCAAAACCTTAACTATAACTACTTTTCTTTTTCCATCCAAGAAAGTCCTATGTGCTGCTACATCTTTCAGAATAGTATGTAATGATACATAACTATTATACTATTATATAAATAACTTATGTTATTTACTACTGGGTTGTTAACAGAACGATGTCTTCTCCCAACCATCCTACTTCTAATATTAAGGATGCCTTTTCCTTAATCTTTCTGAACTATCTCCCGGCTTCCCCGGATTATGTCCTAGCTTCACCGGGAAAAACTTATTCTAGCTTTTCAAACTTATTTGGTGTAGTTCCACTAGCTTCAACAACTCTTTTTCTTTTTCATGATGATCCCTACATGAAAGTTATGCAAGCATTTAATGCTGAAAAATCACCTATCCCACCTCTAACTATTATACCTCAATCATCAATGCTTAATCCTCAAGAATTCTTTCTTCCTGAGGAATTACTGCCACCAAAGAAATGAGGTTGTGATCGATCATCCTCGTCTACTTCTGCCCTACCTCAAGACTTTGAGATAGGAGAAAGCTCTCGTAGGACAAACGTGGAATGTCACGAGGAACAAATTAAGGAAATCTTAAATCATCTAGATGAACTCTCTCTCGACTGTATTGAAGACATAGAAGATGAAATAGAAGGTCATGGAAAAGGTCGGGTGATCATCCAACAAGACTTTGACAATCTGGAAGCTGAACTCCAACAAGCTCATGCTCAAATCACTAAACTTCATAAGAAGCAGTTAGGAAATAACCACAAGATTTCTCTAGCCCGCTTTAGGATTACTGAACTAGAACACATCATCAACGATATCCAAATCCGTCACCAAAAAGATAAGGAAAGTCTTCTGAAAACAATCTATGAACACAAGAACAGTCAAGAAGGACCATCGGACTATTAGATTAGATCTTAGTTATCGCTTTTATTAGAACCTAGCCACGGGATGTGTGGTATAAATAAAAATACTTGTCAAATCTTGACTATGTACAGTACGAAGGCAAGTTGTTCTTAATATAATACAATGGCAATCCTGTTCTGCCTTGTTGTTTTCCAATAACGATTCATTTATCCTATATCATTATCTTCGTCTTCATAAATCATACCGTGACTTCTATACTTGTTAGTATCTATATCACTATTATTAAAAGTGCTTAAAGTTCAAAAATAAGCATTGCGCACTTTAAGCATCTTAAGGAAAAATAAGCATTACATCTTTAAGCATTATAAAGACTTATGCTATCATTCTTATTACGTGTTGTCTTATGTTGATAGAATGCCTCCCAAAAGGACATCAACATCTGAAGCACCAGCTATGATGCAAGCTGCCATTAGGAAACTATTTGCTGATAGTGTCACCACGGCTCTAGAAGCACAAGCTGCAACAATGTCAGGTACTAGTAATCACAACATGAACATTGGTCCTACTAGAACTCCTGTAGCAAAAACGGAAAACTACAAAGAGTTCATAAGCTGTCAACCTTTCTACTTTAATGGTACGGAAGGAGCAGTTGGCCTTATTAGCTGGTTTGAACGAACTGAATCAATGTTCTCTCGTAGCAAATGTGCCAAGGAAAAGAAAGTGACAATTGCTATCGGTACTCTGACTGATGATGCTTTGTCCTAGTGGAATGCATACGCCCAACCTATGGGAGTAGATCAAGCCAATCAAATCACCTGGACTGAGTTGAAAAGGCTCTTGACAAACAAGTATTGTCCCCGAACTAAAGTAAGAAAAATGGAAGATGAACTTTACAATCTTACTGTAAAGGGAAATGATCTTAAACCTTACGTTAGAAGATTCCAAGAACTAGCAGTCCTATGCCCAAACATGGTACCGAACACCGAGAAACTCCTGGAAGCCTTTATCGGAGGGTTACCTAGAAGTATTAATGGAAATGTTAACCCCTCGAAGCCTCAAACTTTAGAGGAAGCCATTAACATAGCCCAAAGGCTAATGGACCAGGTAACAAAACATACTCCGGTGCAAGTATCAAGTGACCACAAACGAAAGCTTGACGACAGAAGAACTTTTAACAACAACACCAACTATCACAACAATAACAAATACTGTAACAACAACACTAACAACCACTACAACAATCACTAACCACAACAAAACCAAAGGCAAGAAGCTGTAAAAGATTATGCTGCCACTCCTGCTGAAAACAATAGGTATGCCAGAAACCTCCCATTATGTAAAAGATGTTATCTCCATCACACCAGACCTTGTACTGTTAAGTGTGATACTTGCAACAAGGTGGGCCATATAACCAAGAACTGCCAAAACAAGAGGCCAGCCACTAGAAGTAATCAGCTACCAGTGATAGTTATTTGTCATGCCTGTGGAGAAAAAGGGAATTATACAAATATGTGCTGAAAGACCAACATCAATGCCCAGGGAAGAGCCTACATGTTAAGACATAGTAATGCTCATCAAGACCCGAACGTATTTACGGGTATGTTTCTCCTAAACCAGCACCTAGCTAGAGTATTATTTGATTCCGGAGCCGATAGAAGCTTCATATCTATATCTCTTGCCTCTATGCTAAATATCCCGCCTATTACAATAGATACCTTTTACGATATCAAAATGGCTGACGGAAACCTAGTACGCACAAACACCGTTATCTAGGGTTGTACCCTAACCTTTCTAAATCAATCTTTCAAAATCGACCTTATGCCGATTAAACTCGGTAGTTTCGAGGTTGTCATCAGTATGGACTGGTTGTCCAAGTATCATGCTAAAATCCCTTGTGATGAGAAAGTCGTTCACATTCCTATCAACGGTGAAACTTTGATCATTCGAGGTGATCGAAGCAAAAATCGACTAAATCTCTAATCCATATTTACAAACAGATGCTTAATATAATAGGTAAATTAGGACATAAGTCAAACCACTCTGTGAGATGCTGTGGAACCATGATACCCCCTGGCTCCTTGGCGATCCAAACATAAAGTTAGCCAAATTCAAACTTTTTTGATAATTGAACATCATCTACTGTCCATCCATCGAGCAGAGGAATCTTATAATGATGGGCACAGCTCCCATTGAGGGCACTTATCAAAACCTCATTTGAAAGTAAAATACATACGACATGGTCCCTAGGCACACCATACATTGGCAGAAGGTGAGTAAGGCCATTGTCCCTTCGGTCTTCGACTCTTATGCCCATTAGTTTTCTATAAGCGTCGTTAATTTTTGGAAACTTTTTGATTCTAAACCTCATGCTCATAGATGCATTAATAGGGTCAATAGTTGTCTCCACATAATGGCTAAATCCTCTGGGGACCTTATCAGCTATACGCTTCAAATGTTTCTTTAAAACACTCGCCAAATCTGGAAATTAACAACAAACAGTTTATTCACCACAATAGATAAATGCCAAATTGATAGTTATCATCAATTAACCTTATCAACTTATATGCAACACATTATACACAACAAATAGATTAACGTCCAATTGATGATTATCAACGCTTATATAATCGAGCAACCGATTATTAAAAATAAACAGCTAATTGAAAAAGCTATTATTCTCAACAAATACCTTAATCTCATAAATAGCTTGTCGACAAACTAATTATTCACAACCAACAGCTTGCTATCAGTTTATTTCAGAAACAGCTTATTCATAACAAATACATTAACGTCAAATTGATGATCATAAACAACAAAATATTCTAATTATACACAACAAACAGCTAGCTATCAGCTTATTTCAGAAATAGCTTATTCATTACAAATACATTAAGGTCAAATTGATGATCATAAACAACAAAAAATTCAAATTACTCACAACAAATGCATTAACGCAAACAGATAAGCAAGTACATTAATTATACCTTTTGCAATAGAGCGTAAAATCGGTTTATCTTCCTCTTCTTCATGATTTTGAGGAACGTTGCTATAATCTCTACCGTCACTCGCCATTAATGTAAGTTCGGCATTCGGTTTCTGGTAAACTACCAGAGGTAAGTAAGGGTGGTAGTAAGGCATAATCTTCTTAACATTCTTCTTCATTTTAAATCTGTTTTTACTGTGTGTTTTGAGTATGTGTTAATTTGAAGTAATTTGCTAAATTGTTACAATGACCGAAATGATCTATTTATAGAGAAAGGAAATAGGCGAGGAAAGTTTGTTATGGGGGGCGTTCGGTGATTTTTAATGTATCACGTGCAATAACGGTGTGATTATATAAAATGAAAATGAAATATTGAAAGGTGTCACATTTAATGCTGATTGAATGTTGACTAATCACATTAAATGCTCATTGGATGTTGACTAATCACATTTAATGCTGATTGAATGTTGACTAATCTCATTGATTGCAGATTAAATGTTGCCATTTTGGGAAGGTGAGAAAATCATACATTTTAGGGTGTGAGGGGACACTTTTTATAGGTGACTAATCACATTAAATGCATATTAATGTAGGATTGAATGTTGACTAATCACATTAAATGCTGATTGGATGTTGACTAATCACATTAAATGCTGATTAAATGTTGACTAATCACATTTAATGCTGATTGAATGTTGACTAATCACATTAAGTGCAGATTGAATGTTGCCATATCTGGGCCAAGGCCATGGTCCAAATGTGATTAGTACAGTCCAGATCAGTCGTGTTCAATGATACTAGCATGTTACTCGCGCAAAGTAGCATTTTCGAAGATATTAAAAATCTTTTATTTAGTAAAGGAAAATGAAAAGTGAGAATTTTCGTATTTAAAAAAAAGATTGTTTCTTTAATAAGAAACATTCTTTTAATTATTATTTATTTATTTTAAATATATTCAATTAATAAAACTTAAATAATTCTGTATTTGGAAAAAGTGTTTAAAAATTCTTTTTTTTAAATCTAAGATAAAAAAATACATGTGTCAAAAATTAAAAGATAAAAACTTGTGGGAAGAAGGAGTAATATACAACTATTATAGGGTGTA
>BQNB010077728.1:0-30756 GCA_026074375.1 Tanacetum coccineum | reverse complement strand
AAATTGTTGATGATTTCTCGCATGTACCCCCGAACGAATATTCACCAAGACCCAATGACAAGTAGCAGTAGTACTTGGTGTGGCTTTTCTTCTACAAAATTTCGTTGTGCACGTCAATGACATATAGAATATGGTTGAAGCTACATCAAATTTTCAGAATCTGCTCAAGATGGGATGTTGGTTTGGGGGGAAGTTGATTCAGAAACTTCGCCAAAAAAGGAGTCTATAAAGAAAGCTTTTCAAGACATGCTGCATGGATTGGGGGAAGTTAATCCAACTCATGCATACTATAATGGTTCCAGAACAAGTAAAGATAATGAAGATCCAAGCTGGAGTACAAGTTTCAAGACCAGGAGAACTCAGAAAACATCTTTAGATTTAGAAGTGCTTTGGAAGACTTTATTTTGTTGTAATTGTACTTGATAGGAATATTGTAAGTAATTCCATATGTCTACATATTGGGGGAAGAATGTTAGCCTTAAAATATGTTGACTAATACGGAATTACATTAGTTCATAAATAGCCAAACACGCAAGGACTAGATTAGACTTTATAGTATAGTTTTGTTGTGTTTGGACTATAAATACCCCCTCTATACTTCCATGGAGGGGTGAGGATTCATTTTGTAACATTTCACATAAGGTGTGTGTGTGTGTGTTTTCTCTCTCTAAACACACACATCTTTCCCTCTCTACACTTTTCTCTCTAATCTAATAAACATGGCAACTTATTTCTTTTATCCTCTCCGACCTCCGGATCGTGTTTTAGGCTTGAATCTTTATGGGTAACAACATAGCATGCAATCAACAAATAAAATGAGTAAGTTGACACAAATACAACATGTTTAACACAAGGGTGAGTTGTGATCCAAGGTGATTTTGTCAATGAATTTGTCTATTTAATCTTTCATGTCTATCATGAGGAATAGAGCATGCAATGTTATGAATAAATCAATTTCACACATTTGAATATGTGAGGCAATGATTCATGTAGATCAAATTTCTTGTTCATAACACATAAGTTAGACATTTAGATTCTGAGATTTATCAACCATATTTTGAATAATGCATTGACATTTATCCTTCATCTCGTTAAAACAACAATGTTGCTTAACTTCCATGCCTTTCACATAAGTCCTAGTACATAGCATATAAGCACACAAGCTCTAAGAGCACAATTATCTCTAAAAGGGTATGCAAACAACCTCTAGACTTCTACTTCTCATTTTAGACCCCTTACCCACTCAAAACAATATCATATGCTGCATGTCAACCATGAACAACTTCAACTAGATACGAGCATTTTGGACTTTGGTAATGTCATGCGAAAATCCTAAGCTTGTTTATTCTTAGACCTAAGTGTTCTCTCATTTAACTCACCAATTACTTGTTCTATTGGGTGACCTCTAGCTTCTTTTAGACTTTTAGGATAGCCTTCATCAGAAACATTAACTTGTAATGACGACGACCCATTAAGATCTTAAACTATGGGTTCATCAATCCTATCATCTTCTACCGAAGAAGACGACGGCCAAACTCTCATCAAAGGTAACATTGAGAGATTTGAGAGATTCCTCAATTCTTATTGTTTCCTTGTTAAGCACTATGTATGCTTTACTAGTTTGAGAGTATCCTAAAAACACACCTTCATACGACTTTGGGTCGAACTTGGTGAGATGTACTTTAGTGTTAAGTATAAATACTTTACAACCAAAGACCCTAAAGTACTCTAATGACGGCTTCCTATTTCTAAGGATTTTCATAGGGTGTTTTATTAATGAATTTTCTAATATAAACCCTATTAAATATGTATGTTGTTGTATCTCATGTATGACACCAAAACTTTTGTGGTATGGGTTGATCATCTAACATAACATGACTCATCTTTCTTAACTTGCGATGTGTTCTTTCAAAAATCTCATTCGAGTGAGAAGTGAATGAGCCCGATAAGTTATAAGACATTCCATGTTGTTCACAAAAGCTCCCAAATTGCAATTTATCAAAATCACTACTATGATTTGTTACAATTGAAACAATAGAGCAATCATGTAGGTTTTTAAGCTTTTTACATAATATTTTAAACTTTTCTAGGACATATTCCTTAGACTCTACAAACACAACCCAAGTGTAGGTTGAGTGATCGTCAACAATAATTAAAGTATAGAAGTTGCCTCTGTAACTTTTAATTGGAGATGGACCAAACAAATCTAAGTGTAATAACTCTAAAACCCTAGTAGTTGACACTTCATTCCTAGTCCTATTATTTTCATTACCTTGACTCCCTAGACCACATGTATTACAAAAATATCATTCAAAGCTTATAACCTTTACTCTTTTTGTGTTCTGAAAATTTCATTAATAGTCCTTTGACTATTTGATTGTTGTTAGTATATTCAGATTTTGTACCGTGTTGACGGTGGTGATTTAATAAGATATGTGATGATTTGAGGTTTGTTGTGATTAATAATTCCATTTGGAAGGTATTATTGTGTTATTCGTATTTCGGGTGGTTCGACCCGTGAATTTTGATAAATGCCAAAAACGGAAGGTTTTTTTTTTTTTTTTTTTTTTTGAAACCCCTCCCCTCCACGTCGCTAATGTCCAAATGAGTTTTGAAAGGTGTAAAGTGAAAAATATGTCGTGTAAATACTCTAGGTTAATGGAAAAGTATTTTTAAAATGAATAAAAATGCTAATTAACTTTGGGGAAAATTTTACGGTTGAGTTTTACGAGTATTTAAGTGATTTCGACACGAAAAGAAAGGCCCGAGTCCCTTTGGATTCCATGGCCGGTCAAGATAAGTCAAAGGAGACAAGGTGGCTTAATTTTAGCTAACCTTGTCCTATTTGTACACTTATATGTTTTCCACTAGAAACATTATCCCATAATCCTTATCATTTCATTTAAAAAAAAAACACACATATAAGTGTGTGTGTGTGTATCCCGGTCCCGCCGACTACAACCACACCACCATAAATTTTCCAACTTTGATCGAGAACGTGATACTCCGGCTTGATACGAGTGTTTGGGTATTCAATTAAACAACGTTTAGAGTTGTCCGGTTCGTGTCGAAATACTCATTTTTGAAGATTTTCTTGTAAGTTTCCAAATTTAAATTTCGTTTGTCCTTTTAGGTTTATTTTGATGCATAGATGTTAGTTGTACAAGTTGATCGTTGTGAAATATCAATTTTTGGAAACGAAACGAAAGAAAAGGGTGCGTTTGGTTCGTGTAACAATAAAAAGAAAAAAGAGGGTTTTTGTAGTTTTGATGTTGTGGTCGTGATAGTTGAATAATATATGATGCTAGAATACTTATTTTTGATAGTAGCTTGTATGGCTTATTCGGGCATATTTTTAAGCTATTTCTTAGTTTTTTTGGGCTTATATGCCACGTATAGTTTCCCAAAATCATTAGGAAAGTGATTTTGATTATTTTTGTGTGATGGCGTATGTTTATGAACTATTTTTAGGCTTATGGTAGTAACCAAATGCGATACGTAGCTTATTAGCTTATTTTCAAGCTTAATATACGTATTTTGGAGTTTATGAACTCACGACCCAATAAGTCTATTTGAGTCGCGGCTTAATGGGAGGGCTTATTGTGGTCCGGATTATTTTCTACATATAATTATATACTTATGTATGTAAATGGACTTTGGTTTTGGACTCGGATCATATTTTGGACTTATAAATATCATAATGGACCATTGTTGGACCTTAAGGCCTAATAAGCGATATTTAGTCGTAATGAGAGTTTTGATGGACTTTTGAAAGTGGAAATGTATTTACAAAGTGATATTGAATGATATTTTGGGAAAATGTTTTAGTAAACGTTAAAGATTGAGATTTTGGAATTTTGTCAAAAATTGTCGAATTTGTGAAAATTGTTGAAAATGAGGTTTGAAACCTTGCAAAACGTTGTATAAACTACGAGTCATGTCGAAATTTAATAAAAAGTTTATACTTAGAAATTTTCCTAAAAACATGATTTTTGATTTTAAATAATAAAATATTATTTAATTATTTTATTCATTTAATAAATTCACTAAAAGACGAAAAAAAAAAATTTCTTGAAACTTCTCTAATATGTTTATTATGAGTAAACGTTTTATTTTTAACCGTATAATAATTATTTTGAGGTGACTAAGGTTTATCGAATAGACTTATCGAGATATATTTATACTTATTAATTATAAATATTTATTTATATAACTTATCTATTTTCTCTAAATGGTATAAGTATATATTATCGGGGAATAAGATTGATATGATTGTGGGAATAAGTTGTCAACCATCACACCACTAAATTATTTTGGGTAATTGTACAACGTGTCTAAACTTTATGAATCAAACGTAAAGATTGTTTTGGAATTGGATGATTAAATTGGGACATTAACTTGACTAGGTCGTGTGCGGGCGTCGTTGCATTTGCTTGTATGATTGAGATTGGGGGTTGCCTAAACTTGCTTGAGGTGATTCTCGAGCCCTATTTTTTTACTGGTTTTTTTCCGTTGGGGAGAAAATTATACTCAAATGTGTATTGAAATGTTTAATTGATCTGTGCGAAATGTGGGTTTTGTTGATGTGACATGATATGTGCTTATGACTGCTATATGAATATTATGTGTTGATTTACTTGCATGTACAGTGTTTGGCATGGCAAGGTTCTGTGTGGTGCTTGCATGTACTGTATTTGGCATGCAAGGTTCTGTGTGGTACTTGCATGTACTGTGTTTGGCATGCAAGGTTCTGTATGGTACTTGCATATATTGTGTTTTTGGTCAGTGCAAGGTTCTGGTGTGTTTGCCCTAATATAGTGCTCCAGCTGGTAGGCCCTTTAGGTGCGTAAGTGACATATTGTGATTGACTAGCGGGGATGCTATGTCTTGGATTGTTAGCATATATTCACTGTCATATAGCACTATTGTCCACTTTTGAAAGATTGGCATAAATTTTAGGTTTAAGGTCAAACCTACGAGCTCACCAACATTATTGTTGACCTTTTTGAGTATCATTTTCAAGTGAAGTGAAAAAAGAGTATTTTGGTGATTGTGATAGCAGACTTAGAAGTATCCCGTGTGGAATTTCGTTTGAAGTCTTGCTTGCTTGTTGTTTGATTCTAGTATTTGGATGTTTTGGATTAAGTTTGGATTATGGTCCCCTGTGAGGGCATATGAATAATTGTAAGAGATTGTGGATTTTAGTTGCGATTTGGGACATCACTTGAGTTTGTTCAAGGTTGATGGTCTTCATAGCACTTAGAGTTTATGCAATGTAGTTTTCTCTATTTTTTATCTTGTGTTATGATTGATCATTATGTTGCATTCCTGAGTTTTCGCCATTGTCGGGGTGTGACAGATTGGTAATCAGAGCCAAGGTTATAGAGAACTAGGTGGATTGGCCTAGACTATAACCTAAGATCCGTCGTCTAGTTGCGTATAGGATCTATGTGCGCGGTGTTCCGCTTTTGTGTGCTTTTGTGTATTCGCGGTTTAGTGCTTTAGTTATGTCAGTCATTGAAATGTGTGAGCTCAAAATTGAATATGTCTAGGAAAGGATGCGAATATAAGTACGGTGGCCAACGTAATTATAAGTGTATCACAACTCACTCATACTTAGTAATGTTGTTCACACAAACCGATGTTGACAAATATATATATATATATATATATATATATATATATATAGTAAGATATTCTATATGTATGTGCGAGTCTTCCCACTTACCTAACGCTGCCCATGTTCTCCCTCGTATAGATAATACCGCTAAGAATGAGGACCCAAAGTGCTGGTCGGCCTGCTGCCGAATCACTAGGAGGGGGAATGGGTAAATAGGTTGGTAAAAAGGGGTAGAAGACCTAGGGAAGGTAATGATGAGCGTGTGGATGAATTGAATGGTCAAGGAAATGACCAAGGTATGGGATCTAATGGGGGTGTAGAGGGAGTCAATGGGAATGTAGAGGGAGCCAATGGGGGTGCACTTAACTTCTCAATGATCATTGCCCACTAATTGCAGAACCTCTTACCCGCCATGTTGGCTCAGGTTAGTAACCAAGGAAATGTTGGAAATTAGAATGGTAACGTGGTTAATGACAATGTTCAGGAGAACGTGGGGAATGTGTTAGTAAATGGCAACCGGGTAGGTTGTTCATATAAGGAGTTCTTAGCTTGTAACCCTAAGGAATATGATGGTAAGGGAGGTGCTGTAGTTCTTACTTGTTGGATTGAGAAAATGGAGTCTGTGCATGATATGAGTGGTTGTAGTATTGACCAAAAAGTGAAATACACTGCTGGTTCATTTGTGGGTAAGGCTTTAACATGGTGGAACTCTCAGATCTGCACGCTAAGCCGGGAAGTTGCTGTTAGTATGTTACGAAATAACTTTAAGTTTATGATGATACAAGAGTTTTATCCTAGTCATGAGATGCAAAAGTTGGAATTTGAGTTATGGAATCATGCCATGGTCGGGGTCGGCCATGCTGCGTAGACTAATATGTTTCATGAGTTGGCGAGGTTAGTTCCATACTTGGTAACTCCTGAGAGTAGGATTATTAAAAGGCATGTGTATGGCCTTGCTCCACAAATCCGTAGGATGGTGGCGGCAACAGAGCCAAAGACTATACAGAAGGCTGTGCAGATTTCTAGTGCACTGACCGATGAGGTTGTGAGAAATGGATCAATTAAGAAAGTTGAGAAAAGAGGAAATGTGGGGGAACCTAGTAAGGATAAGAATGGAAGGGATGATAATAATAAGACTAGGACTAGTTATGTTTTTGCTACCACTGTAAACCCTGTAAGAAGAGAGAATACCAGTACTTGGCCCAAGTGTACCACCTGCAACTCCTACCATACACCTGGAGGGCCTTGTCGCACATGCTTTAACTGTAACCGCCCGGGTCATTTGGCAAAGGATTGTAGAGGTGTGCCGAGGAATGTAAATCATGTCAATGCTAGAAACCCAACTGTTAAAGCATGTTATGAGTGTAGTAGTACAGACCATGTCAGGTTAGCTTGCCCTAGATTGAATAGAGCACAAGAACCGGAAGGAAATCGTCCAAATCAAGTTGACTGTTAAGAATCGTTATCCACTTCCTAGAATTGATGATCTATTTGATCAACTACAAGGGTCGCAATTTTTCTCGAAGATAGATCTTAGGTCTGGATACCATCAGCTGAGAGTGCATGAGGATGACATTCCAAAGACTGCGTTTAGAACTCGTTATGGGCATTTCGAGTTCACTGTAATGCCCTTTGGTCTGACTAATGCACCAGCAATATTTATAGATTTGATGAATAGAGTTTGTAGGCCGTATCTTGATAAGTTTGTGATAGTGTTTATAGACGATATCTTAATCTACTCTAAGACTCGAGAGGAACATGTAGAACATTTAAGGTTAGTCTTGGAACTGCTCAAAAAGGAGAAACTGTATGCTAAGTTTTCTAAGTGTGAATTCTGGCTAAGAGAAGTGTAGTTTCTTGGCATGTGATAAATGGTAATGGAATTCATGTAGACCCTAGTAAGATTGAAGCTGTTAAGAAATGGAAAACCCCTAAAACTCCAACTGAGGTTTGTTTGTTCTTAGGATTGGCTGGGTATTACCGTAGGTTCATTGAGAACTTCTCTAAGATAACTAAGTCTCTTACTAACTTGACTCAGAAGAGTAAGACTTTCGATTGGGGTGAGGAACAGGAATTGGCATTTCAGACCTTGAAGGATAAGTTGTGTAATGCGCCTGTTCTAGCTCTCCCCGATGGACTGAAAGACTTTGTGGTATATTGTGATGCGTCCGAGATAAGACTAGGCTGTGTTTTAATGCAAAGAGGTAAAATGATATCCTATGCGTCTAGGCAGTTGAAAATTCATGAGCATAATTATACTACCCATGATTTAGAGCTGGGTGCGGTTATGTTTGCACTTAAGATCTAGAGACATTATATGTATGGGAAAAAAGTGTCATCTATACGGATCATAAGAGTATTCAGCATATCTTTAGTCAAAAAGATTTAAATATGCGACAACGTTGCTAGATAGAGTTGTTTAGAGATTATGACTATAAAATTCGCTACCATCCTGGTAAGGCGAATGTGGTGGCTGACGCCCTAAGTAGGTAAGAAAGAGTAAAGCCTAAGAGAGTTAGAGCTATGAATATGACCCTTCAGTTGAGTATTAAGGATAAGATACTAACAGCTCAGAAGGAGGCTATGGATGAGTTTGAAGGACAAGTTGTGTAATGCACCTGTTTTAGCTCTCTCCGATAGACCAGAAGATTTTGTGGTTTATTGTAATGCGTCTGGGGATAGGGAATAGGTGTGTGTTAATGCAAAGAGGTAAGGTGATAGCCTATGCGTCTAGGCTGTTGAAAATTCATAAGAAGAATTATACTACCCACGATTTAGAGTTGGGTGCGGTCGTGTTTGCACTTAGATTGGAGCATTATTATAGGGACAAAAGAGTGTCATTATATGGATTATAAGACGACTTAATAGCTTTAGTCAGAAGGGTTGAATATGCGACAACGTTCGTTGGATAGAGTTGTTTAGTGATTATGATGTGAATTCTACATCTATGGTTAAGGAGTGTGGTGATGATGCCTAAGTAGGAAGGAAAGAGTGGAAGCCTAGTAGAGAGTTAGAGCTTTGAATATGTCTTCAGTCGCAGTATTCAAGGATAGGATACTGCGGCTCAGAAGGGGATGTACGATGAATTTGCAGTATTACAGAAAAGGTTTAGATG
Organism: Tanacetum coccineum; assembly: GCA_026074375.1. Taxonomy (NCBI): domain Eukaryota; kingdom Viridiplantae; phylum Streptophyta; class Magnoliopsida; order Asterales; family Asteraceae; genus Tanacetum; species Tanacetum coccineum. The sequence continues at coordinate 22,021 of BQNB010077728.1, read as the reverse complement.
AGATGATAGAACAGAGAAGTAATGGAACTTTGTACTACCTGGATCGAATATGGGTACCTTTGAAGGGTGAGGTAAGAACCCTGATAATAGATGAAGCCCATAAGTCGAAGTACTCTATACACCTAGGAGCTGATAAGATGTATTATGATTTGAGAGATAGGTATTGGTGGCCTGGAATGAAAAAGGATATAGCTGAGTATGTTAGTAAGTGTTTGACTTATCTAAAGGTTAAGGATGAGCATCAAAGGCCATCTGGCCTGCTCTTACAACCTGAAATTCCCGTATGGAAATAGGAAGGGATAGCTATGGATTTTGTGACTAAGTTGCCTAGGACTAGTAGTGGGCATGACACAATCTGGGTCATTGTGGACCGATTGACTAAGTCTGCTCATTTTCTACCTATGCGTGAGGATTATAAGATGGTAAGGTTGGCTAGATTGTATTTGAATAAGATAGTTGCTAGACATGGTGTGCCGATCTCGATTATATCGGATCGTGATAGTCGTTTCACATCAAGGTTTTGGCAGTCAATGCAAGAGGCATTAGGGACTTGTTTAGATATGAGTACGGCTTATCACCCTTAAACCGATGGTCAGAGTGAGCGTACTATTCAGACTTTGAAAGACATGCTTAGAGCGTGCGTCCTGGACTTCAGAGGAAGTTAGGATGTTCATCTTCACTTGGTTGAGTTTTCGTATAACAATAGTTATCATTCTAGTGTAAGATGTGCTCCGTTCGAGGCATTGTATGGTATACATTGTCGTTCGCAAATTATGTGGGCTAAGTTAGAGAAGGTCAGTTAATAGGACCTGAGTTAGTGCAAGAGACTTCTGAGAAGATCTCGCAGATTAAGGATAGACTTAAGGCTGCGCTTGATTGTCAGAAAAGTTATGGTGATAAGAGGAGGAAGCTTTTAGAGTTTAGTGTAGGTGACTATGTCTTGCTCAAAGTGTCACCTTGGAAATGTGTAGTACACTTTGGGTAGAAGGGAAAGTTAGCACCTAGGTTTGTTGGACCGTTTGAGATTATTAAGAAAGTAGGCCCTGTGGCCTATCGATTAGATTTTCCTGAGGAATTGAATGGTGTTCATGACACGTTTCATGTGTCGAGCCTTAAGAAATGTTTGGCTGATCCAACACTGCAAGTGCCTTTGTATGAGATTCTAGTTGACGCTAAGTTGAATTTTATGGAAGAGCCTGTGAAAATTTTGGAAAAAGAGTTTAAGAAATTTAAGTGTAGTAGGATCGCCATCGTCAAGGTTCGGTGGAGTTCGAAACATGGCCCTGAATTCACATGGGAACGTGAAGATCAGATGAAATTGAAATACCCGCATTTTTTAGTAATGTTAGTAGTTGAATTTCGGGGACGAAATTCTTTCAAGGGGGTAGAATGTAACCTTTTCCCTTTTTGTGTTCTGAATATTTCATTAATAGTCCTTTGACTATTTGGCTTTTGCCAGTTTATTCAGATTTTTGTACCATTTTGACGGTGGTGATTTTATGAGATATGCGATGATTTGAGGTTTATTGTGATTAATAATCCCTTTTGGAAGGTATTATTGTGTTTTGACCCGTGAATTTTGAGAAATGCCGAAAAACGAGTCTGACACGCCCGTTAATGTCCAAGTGAGTTTTGAAAGGGTTTAATGTCCAAATGAGTTTTTTTGAATGGGTGTAAACTGAAATCGTCGTGTAAATACTCTAGGTAATGGAAAAGTATTTTATAGTGATAAAAATTCTAATTAACTTATGGGGTAAATTTTACGGTTGAGTTTTACGAGTATTTAAGTGATCCCGACACGAAAAGAAAGGCCCGAGACCCCATGGGATACCATGGCTGGTCAAAAGAGGACCAGGGAGACAAGATGGCTTAATTTTAGCTAACCTTGTCTAAATTTTACATAAGATGCTTTTATTTTTTTTTTTTCTTTTTTTATCCTCGTTTTTACACATAGTTCATTTTCAAATCAAAAATGATCCTCTCCCTTCTACACTTGTCTTCGTCCGCACCTACAAAAACACACTCTATAATTTTTGAAAGTATGATCAAGAAACATGAAAGACATAAAATATTTGGGGTTGAGATTCTCTAGTGCGTTTGGTTATTCATTTAAACAACGATTGGGTTAGTCTGGTTCGTGTCTAAGATCTAAAATTTGAAGATTTTCTTGTAAGTTTTCACATTTAAATTTCGTTTGTCCTTTTGGGTTTATTTTGATGCATAGATGTTAGTTGTACAAGTTGATCGTTGTGAAAATCGATTTCTGAAATCGAAATGCATAAAAAAGGGTGGTGTTTGGTTCGTTAATAGTGAAAAGGAAAAAGAGGATTTTGTAGTTTTGATGTTGTGGTCGTGAAGGTTGGATAATATATGATGCTAGAATGCTTATTTTTTATAGTAGCTTGTATGGCTTACTCGGGCTTATTTTAAAGCTATTTCTTGGCTTATTTAGCTATAGGCACGTAATGGATTCCCCAAAATCACAAGATTATTTTTGTGCGTCATAAGGGCGTAAAGTTTGTGGACCTATTTTGAGGCTTATGGTTAGTACCCAGAATGCGATACCGTGCTTACTAGCTAATTTTAAGCTTAACTAACCGTAATTGTTGCGAGCAAATGGGGCTCACGGCCCAATAAGTCCATTTAAGCCGTGGCTTAATGGGAGGGCTTATTGTGGTCCGGATTCATTTTCTACATATAAGTATATACTTATATATGTAAATGGACCTTGGTTTTGGACTTGGATCGTATTTTGGACTTATAAATGTCTTAATGGACCCTTGTTGGGCCTTAAAGCCCAATAAGCGATAGTTTATAGTTAGTTAGATTTGACGGACTTTGAAAGTTGAAAGTAATTACAAAGGATATGAAACGATATTGTTGACAAAACGGTTGGAAAGCGTTAACGATTGAGAGATTTGGATTTGGTCGAAAAGTGTCAGAAATTTGTGAAAAATGTTGAATATAAGGTTTTGACAAACCTTGGAAAACGTTGTAAAAACGTACGAGTCATGTCGAAATTTCATAAAATAGTTTTATACTTAGAAAATTTCTAAAAACATGATTTTGAATATTAAAATAATCTAAAATAATATTTAATTATTTTATTTTATTTATTTAATAAATTCACTAAAAGTCAAAAAATATAATTTTTCTCAAAACTTCTCTAAAGTGATTATTATGAGTAAACGTTTCATTTTCAACAATATAATGATTATTTTGAAGTGACTAAGGTGTACCGAATGGACTTGTCGAGTAAACGTTTCATTATATTACTTATCTATTTACGTTAAATAGTGTAAGTATGTATTATCGAGGAATGAGATTGATATGATTGTGGAGTTAAGTCGTCAACCATCACACCACTAAATTGTTTTGGGTAATTGTACAACGCGTCTAAACTCTATGCATCAAACGTGAAGATTGTTTTGGAATTGGATGATTAAATTAGGACATTAACTGGACTAGGTCGTGTGCGGGCGTCGTTGAATTTGATTGTGTAATTGAGATTTGGTTGCTAAAGACTTGCTTGAGGTGAGTTCTCGTAGCCCCACTTTTTACTGGTTTTTTCGTTAGGGGAAAATGATACTCAAATGTGTTTTGAATTAATCTGTGCGAAATATGGTTTTGTTTTTGGGACAAGTTATGTGCTTATGACTGCTATGTGAATATTAAGTGATGTATGATTGTTTGGAGTGGATGGGTACGTCTACCCAGTATTTGTGTGATTATTAGAGCGGATGGGTACGCCTACCCAGGTTTGTGTGTGGTCCTGCCCTAATTTTAGTGCTCCAGCTGGTAGGCCTTTTAGGCGCGTAAGTGACATATGGTTATTGATTAGCGGTGATGCTAAGGTTGTTTGCATATATTCACTGTCATATAGCACTATTTTCCACTGTTGAGTTATTAGCACAACTTTTGTGTTTAAGGTCAAAACTACAAGCTCACCAACATTATTGTTGACGTTTTCGAGTATCATTTTCAGGTGAAGAAAAAGAAGAGTAGTTTGGTGATTGATAGCAGACTTAGAAGTGTCCCGTGTGGAATTTCGTTTGAAGTCTTGTTTGCTTGTTGTTTGATTTTGGTTTGGGATGTTTTGGAATAAGTTTAGATTATGGTCCCCTGTGTGGGCATTTGAATAATTGTAAGAGATTGTGGAATTTAGTTGCGATTTGGGACATCACTTGAGTTTGTGCAAGGTTGATGGTCTTGATAGCACTTGGAGTTTATGCAATATAGTTTTCTCTATTTTGTATCTTGTGTTATGATTGATCATTATGTTGCATTCCTGAGTTTCCGCCATTGTCGGGGTGTGACATAGGCTCCTCAGTGATAATCTTATCTGTTATATTTGTAGGATCACTAGGAACACTAGACTGAGGTGCCTTTCGTCTCCTTAGGCCTCATAGACTTTTTTTTCCTTTGGGGTTGAGATAATTATGGGTGTGTGATAGGGATCAGTTGGCATATCTGACCTTCACCCATTTCTTCTTGAGCTTGAACCACCATTATTGGAAATAATGGTGTTACTCTACCAGAAAAGTCCTTTCCTTGCCTCTTCATATTAGCAAAAATCTTCTTTGTGTGTGAGGGTGCAATATAAATCTTGTTGTGAGTTGCCATCCCTTCTAGTTGATTATTCAAAAAGACTTGTATAAATATTGGATGCATTAAGAATTTGATAGCACTATCTAAGTTCTTCATCATGCTTTCAAAAATATATTTGGAAAAGTTAAACTTTTGGTTTGTGGCTAAACATATAATTGCAGAGGCTATAGTGCTACTAAATTCATTTTATGCAGTAGTCTTAGCACTTAGGCATTGCAAAATAGTATGGATAAGAAATTTCCATTAGGGAGAGAAGAATGCCTTATAGAAAGTTAACTTCTGTGAAAGTTTTTCATACCCCATGATTGTAAGTTGTTCAAAAATTATAGCATTTGGCAGACAATCAACACCATCAGCATCTTCCAGTTTAAGATCTTTTCTTACAGATGCTTCAATAACAACAATCTTTTTCCCATCTACTAGGGCTTGTAACTGAACTTCCCCATTAACCGTTTTCGCCTTGACAGTAGACCAGAACTGTTGAATGCACGATGTATATATAGTAGGATTGACGGTTAAAACATACTTTATAGAACTTGCATTCAGAAAATCCACTATCTGCTCAAATCCTTCGCTTTCAGTGGGTTTAGCCAAAAACGCGACTAAATTATGAGTATCAACAAATTGTAGGGTCGTCATTATGTTGGGTTTTGATGATAAATAATGAAATTGAGTTAGGGTTTATGTATAGTGACTATATGAAAGATTGAAATCGATTAAATGATTGAATGAAACCCTTAATCGAAGTATTTACGAAACTACCCTCAACAGCATTAACGTTCACCAGCACTTGTAAGTTATGCCTAGAAGCATTAACTTTGAATCACCAGCATTAACTCTAATTCCTTTGTAATCAGCTTTTCCATCATCAAATTAATATTTTAGCTCATAAAATATCTCTGCCTGTTTTTGATTTTTTTTGATTTCTCTCAATTCTTTTAGCTCACAATTCTCTCTATCTGTTTTTGATTTCTCTTAATTCTTTCACAATTCTCTCTGTCTGTTTTTGATTTCTCTTACTTCTTTTAGCTTACAATTCTCTCTGTCTGTTTTTGCTATATTCAACTCTCTTTCTATTTTTCTGCTCATAAATTCTCTCAATTCTTTTACTTACCAAATCACTCTATATGTTTTTATCTCACACAGCTCTCTTTCTATTTTTCAACTCACAAATTCTCTCAATTCTTTTTCTCACTGAATCACTATGTTTGTTTTATCACACATCTCTCTGTTTGTTTTTATTCTCACCAACTTCATAGTCAAGACTTTAAAGATTGAGCATGCCAATACTAGCAATCAAATATTGAAATCTACTTACATCAAATGCTTTTGTAAGCAAATCTCCCACATTCTTGTCAGTATTAATCTTGATCATTTGTATTAGCTTATTTTCATTGGAATATCTGATAAAGTGATGTCTAATCTCAACGTGCTTTGTTTTTGAATGAAAAACAGGGTTCTTAACTATGCATATAGTACTCTCATTATCAATATAGATCTTTGTATGCATAAAATTATACCCATAATCAAGCAATTGATTTTGAATCCAAAGCACTTGGCCATAACAACTTGAAGCAGCTATATATTCAGCCTCTGTTGTGGAATTAGCAACCATAGTCTGCTTCTTGCACTGCCATGAAATCAATCTACACCTAAGGAATTGACAACCTCATGTTGTAGACTTCCTATCTAAGCTTGCTCTAGCATAATCACTATCAGTGTATGCTACCAAATCAAAAGGTAAATCTTTTAGATACCAAAGGCCTAATTTAGGTTGACCTTTTAAGTATCTAAAAATTCTTTTCATAGTATGAAGATGTGACACTTTTAGATTGTCTTGGTATCTTGCATATGCACACACTGCAAACATAATATCAGGTCTTGAAGATGTAAGATATATTAATGAACCAATTATTGATCTATATAAATGAACATCCACTTCTTTACCATCTTCATCCTTGAGCAAAGGCTTTTGAGTTTCCATAGGTGTGCTTGCTGTCTTGACATCAGTAAAACCAAATTTCTTCAAAATCTCAGTCACATACTTGTCTTGACTGATAAAAAATCCCATCTTCCTTCTGCTTTACTTGCAGTCCTAAGAAGAATGTGAGCTCACCCATATAACTCATCTGAAACTTCTTATGCATCATCTTCTCAAACTCTGTGCAAAATGACTTCTTTGTAGAGCCAAAATGATATCATCTACATACACTTGAACTAACAGAATATCACCTTTATCCCTTCTGATAAACAAAGTATTGTTTATCTTTCCTCTCTGAAACCTATTGTCCAATAAATAAGTTGACAAGGTTTCATACCAAGATTTGGGAGCTTGATGCAATCCATAAAGTGCCTTTTCTACTTTGTATACTATATCAAGGAAGTCTGGATCTTCAAATCCTGGTGGTTGACAAACATAGACTTCCTCTTTAATCTTACCATAAAGAAAAGCACTCTTGACATCCATCTAGTACACCACAAAGTCTTTAAATGAGGCATAGGCTAAGAATAGCCTAATTGCTTCAATTTTGGCAAAAAGGGCAAAGACTTCATCATAGTTAATCCCTTTTCTTGTGTGTACCCTTAAGCAACCAATCTTGCTTTGTTCTTTATCACAATGCCTCTTTCATCCTTCTTGTTCATGTAAACCTATTTACTGCCTATGGGCCTTTTGCTATTTAGTAAATCCAACAGGGTCCAAACCTTTTGTAATTTGAATTATAAAAGCTCATCCTGCATAGCTTCTATCCAGCTTGGATCCTTCAATGCATGAATTACCTTTTTGGGTTCTTCTTATGATAAAAAGCAAGCAAACAAGTAATTTTGAAAGTCCTTATGGTTTGTTCTTTGCTGAACAAAACTAAATAAACCATGTTTTTTCAAATTCTTTGTCATTCTTCTTGTTTGAGGTGCTGAATTCAAGTCTCTAATAATTTGTTCAACTGGATGATCTTTGTGTATTCTTGTAGTTGGAATAGGACTGACAGGTATAAATGTATTCAAATTGTTCTTGTCAGCCTCTGCACTAACATCTTCATAATCATCTGAATAAACAATATCTTCCAATTCAGGCATATTTGGATCATCTGGAAGTTCAATGCTTGTTTTTGCACCAACAACATTAACTTCTATGCCAACAACATTAACAGTTAAACTAACAGCATTAACATTGTTAGTGCTATTAACATTATCATCCTCTTTCTCTTGATCATTACTTGAATCACCACTTTCTTTTCTTGGTTCTTCAGTAACCTTCTTTTCATTATCTCCTAAAGATTTGAATCCAGCATCAGGAGAACTCTTTGAATTTTGAGAGAGTAGTGGATCAACATGCCACAATGGTAGCAGAACGTAATCTTTACCAGGTACTGTCTCCATTTTAGCTTTACCTGTATCATCACAGGATTTTGTACCTGCATTACTATTATACTGATTTCCTGCAACATCTGGCTTATAATTCATTGACTTTGTTAGTGCATCAATATCAAAAAGCCAATTTGGTCCACTTTCTACAATATTAGGTGTATTCTCACTAAATTAGACATGCAGGTTCCCTTCAACTATCTTTGTGCTACTATTGAATACTCTAAAGGCTTTACTATTAATTAAGTACCCAACAAAGAATCCTTCATCAGCCTTAACATCAAACTTGCCTAAGTGATTTATGGTATTGAGTAACAGGACACCCAAATGGTCTCATAAAGCCGAAAGCTGGTTTTCTACCAAGAAAAAGTTCATAAGGGGTCTTGTTATGAGGCTTAGTTACTAATACCCTATTTTTCACATAACAAGCAGTATTAACTACTTCAGCCCAAAAAGTAGTAGGTAGCTTAGAATCAGCTAGCATTGTCTTATCAGCCTTAATTAGTGTTCTATTTTTCCTCTCAGCTACTCCATTTTGTTGAGGAGTTCTAGCTATACTAAATTCTCTATTAATACATTTTCTTTCACAAAACTGATTCATCTCCTTATTCTTGAACTCAGTTCTATTGTCACACCTAATTACCTTTACCCTTTGATCTATTAGATTTTCTATTCTAGTTATAAAGAACTTAAGAATGCCACTAGTCTCATCCTTAGTAGCTAGAAATAATACCTAACTAAACCTACTGTAATCATCTGTGACAACTAGGCAATACATCTTTTTCATTAAACGTTTTATAAATGTTGGACCAAACAAATCCATATGCAACATAGGTAAAGGTTGGCTGATTGAACTTATTGTTTTGGACTTACAAGAAGCTCTATGTTGCTTTCCTTTTTGACAAGCAGCACATGTTTGCTCATTTTTAAAAAGTTTTAAAGGTAAACCTCTTACAAGATTTCTCTTAACCAGTTTATTCATAGTTTTGAAATTTATTTGTTTAAGCCTTTTATGCCAAAGTTTAGATTCATCGGATATGGCTTTTGCAAAGAGACAAGTTAGACCTCCTTTAGGAACAATATTCTTTAAATCAACACTATACATATTGTTTACCTTTTCTATAATTATTAAGTAAAAACATGACTTTCATCAGTTAACTTAAATTTAGAGATAAAACAATACATTCAGTGTCATTAAAGAGAACACTATATTCCTTTTGTCACACATTGTGAGACCTAAAGAGTGATAAACTGTAATTTCTCTTACAAAATATACATTCTCAAAATTTAAATATCATTTCGATGTACCTTTGCCTGTGATTTTCCCTCCTTTGGGTTACCGACCAAAGGCAACATGATCCCCATTAATTTCTTTCAATTGATTTTTTTTTATGTTTTTAGGATAATTATACTAAAAAGAAAAAGAAAATATTTTTTACATTTTATATTTTTTAATTTTTTTTTTGAAATATTTAACAAAAATGAAACTTTCGAGGACGAAAGGATCTTCAAACCAAATCAACAAACGTAAAACGACGGAATCTTTAACACAAGTCCCCGGCAACGGCGCCAAAAACTTGATAGTAGTTTTACATACATATAAAATATACTATAATAATATTCCAAAGAGCAATTAAGAAAATTACCAAGTAACCCTTGATACAATTCACTCTTAAAAATATATAATACAATATATAATACGTATATTTAACCGGGAAGAATGATCACCCGGGTCGTTTCCCCAACGACTTGTGCAATTGAAACCACGTTTAAGCTCGGATTATGATTTGAATGAGAAAATAGATGATTTGATAATCTATATCTACTAAATAAAAGCACAATTAAAATTTAACAATTAAAATCAATTTAAACACTTAAAAATATTAACGGAAAACAAATAAAACGCGACAATTAAGCTAGTATACTAAAATTAAACCCTAAAAATGCGAACTAAGTTGCTAAACCTAAATTAGGACAAAAGAAAATTTTAGAAAAAAGAATCACTATTTTTGGCTTTTTAGATTTTAAGATATGAATTTTCTAAGATTTAATACTAATTAAAAGTATAAAAATAATAAAACTATTAAAAATATAAACCTAAAATTTTTATAAAAATTATACTAGAGAAAAGAAAATGTAGAGAAATTTTATAAAAGTAAAAGCCCCAAATTTTACTTTTTATTTAAGCTTTAATTAAACTAATTAAAAACTAAAACCTAATTATTATTAAAAAGAGATTTAACTAACTATAACTAACAAAGGACTAACGATGCAAGTCCTTAAAGGACTAACAGAGCAAAACAAAGGACTAACGGAGAAAACAAATAAAACTTGAAAAGTTACAAAATCTACCCTGAGGCCCAACCCCGACTACAAAATAAGTCCTATTTAAGCTTAAAAATAAGTTGAATCTTAAAAAGTGCTTATTATTGAAAACTCATAAAAGCAAAGTTGGAGAACAAGTTGGTGAGAATAACTTTAATAAAAGCTCTACAAGCTGAAAACCACTAATAAGCTCTAAAAGAGCTTATCAATAAGCTGCTTACAGTAAGTGGGGGTTTACCCTTGGTTTTACTAAATCAGCTGTAAAAAGCTTAAAATAAGCTTAAACTTAAAACTAAAAGAAGCTATAGAAAGCTTATGATGTACTTAAGCTAAATGAGAAAAGAAATGAGAGCTTAAAACACTAGAAGGTAACTGAAAATGATGATGAAAGTGGCATACTCAGGAAACAAGACAATAAGTTCAAAACCAAATTAAGCTCAATTACTCAATAAGCTGATTTAGGACCTAAACTTTTGCAAACTAACTAAGCTACTTGTGGACAATCAATCCAAATCATAAAATCACACACTTTAAGCTAAAATTCAAAATTTAAAACCTAAATCTTAAACCTACTGTTTTTGGCCTTTTGGCTTTTTGGCTGACTTTTAAAAGCAAATTTAGACTAACAAATAAAGCTGAAAATGGAAATTAAGCTATGACTTAACTAAAGCTATGTAAAAACTAAAGTATATCTAAAACTAGGCTTATAATTCCTACAATAACTAGCTCAAATGAGGCTCACAAAATCAGTAGCACTAACTGATTTTAGTGCTGCTGATGCAATTTGCAATAACACAAAGACAAATGCAGGCAACTAAGGGAAGTTAATTCTGCACTAACCTTACTCAATGAGAGTACACTAACCTAGAACAAGCAAAATCTAACCATTAGAGGTCTTGGATTAAATTTGAACAAGCTAGAAAAAGAGGAAAAGTGTCCTGGTGCTGAAACAAGGATAATAAGCCACAAAATTATTTAAACTTCAAACTAATTGTTCAAACCTTTTTAAAACTTGCTTACTTAAGAAATCTCAGCTGTTCAAAGTAATAACTCAAAATGCTATTGACTTTAGGTGGTCAAACTAGCCTATGCCAAACACCCCTTAATTCCCTTGACAGATTTGAAAAAACTTTTGAAATGAAATTAACTAATTGAATCCCTAACACCAGATGATTAACAGCTTATAACTAACTTAAATGACATAATCTAACTACTAAATTAAGCTAGAATGAAGATCTAAGAGATTACACTACTATTTTTGGTTTTTTTGGAACAATATTCTTTAAATCAACACTATACATATTGTTCTTTCTAGGAACTTTAAGTAAAACATGACTTTCATCAGTTAACTTAAAGTTTGGAGATAAAATAATACATTCCGTGTCATTAAAGAGAACACTATTCTTTTTGTCACATATTTGTAAGACACTAAAGAGGTTAAACTATAATTCTCTTACAAAATACACATTCTCAAAATCTAAATTACCAGTTTTGATTATACCTCTGCCTGTGATTTTCCCTCCTTTAGGATTACCTCTAAAGGCAACATATCCTCCATCAATTTCTTTAAAGTCAGTAAGATAGGACATGTTCCATGTCATGTGCCTTAAGCATCTACTGTCAATTACTCCTTGGTCCTATAAATCCATTTGTGGATTGCCATGCACATATGGTAAGAAAAATTTAGTCTTCTTTTGGGGGGAAAACCCCACCAAAAAGGGGGGGCCCAATTTCACTGACTTGGATCTGCTTGTGCATCAATATAATTAATACTTTTTCAGATGTTGTGTGATCCCCACCCCACTCTCACGATCACGAAAAAAGAGAGAGCCCCCACCAAGTACCAACAAATAGAACCACGCCTCCCCCGCGCCTCCCCTGATGTTACTTTAATATTTGGTTTCCAAACCTAACAAGCTGAGGCCTTAACAATATTAACCCGGTTTCCCTTAATAGCATTAAGTACTGCTTTTGGCCTAGCAGCATTAACTACTGATTTTGGCCTAGTAGTATTAACATTCTTACTATTAACACTATTAACCCTCTTATTAAAATTATTGTTTTAGTTGTTGTTTTGTTGTTAATGGGCCTTCTAACAGTTGAATGTGCTTTATTAAAAACATTTGTCATTGGTGTTGTACTATTCACTGTTGTTTTGGGTTGAGCTGTATTAATTGGTCTAGCAGTAGTAAGTGATACTAGGCCTGACCTCATTAATACTGCTTTTGGAACTATGTTCCTTTTAGGACTGGGGTGAGTCATTCTAGAAAAATTCTGGTGATTCACCCTTTGAGTATAGTTCCACACTGGTTTTACCATCTTTTTATTATTAATATGTCTCTGATGGTAATCACAATCATACTGCAGGTGATTAAAACTTCCACACACATAGCAAGCTTTGTTAATCATCTTAAAATTACTTTCTAATCTTTAAGACATCATGTTATTCAGTTTATTTGGTTTCCTCTAGGACTATGTGTGTTTAGCCTATTTTGATTACCTTGTTTAACAGTTGTTTTCCTAGGAGATTTTACTTGCTCTTTAGATTTAACAAACTTTATTTTAGCAAAACTAGACTTAACTGTTTTCTTCTCTTTCTTAGCCTGAGGCACATCTTCATCCTCATCATCAGACACCTAATCCTTAATAATTGGAACACCATTATTCTTCCTAACAACCTTAGGTTTGTCTACACTAGCCTTAGCTTCACTAGTCTCAACTATAGACTTCTTAAATGTAGGCTCATTTACTATAGGCTCATTTACAAACTCCTCTAGACCAGACAAATCATGTTTTGAAGGCATAAAGTTTCCTATTATGGGAGGTGGAACTGCATTATAGCCTAAACCTTTCTTGCAATTGTCTACAATTTGACTCTCTATAATATTGTTTAAGCTTTTAGATGCATTTTCAAGTTTGTCTACATTAAACTGATTGCCATCTTTTTCCTTTTGAACTATTTCTAGCTTCTTCCTAAGCTCCCCAATAGTCATCTCTCCTACTTGAATATCTCATTTTAAGCCATTAATCTTTTCTACATAAACAAACTCATTCTGTTTATAAAATGCAAGTCTTTCTTCTATAGACTGTAAACCTGTCTTATAAGCTAAAACCATTAACTCAGATTTCTCAAACCTTTTCAATAGTTGTTCATATTGAGATTTAAGCAATTTAACAGTTTCAAGACAAGATTTTGATCAAGTAGAATCATTAGATACCTCAGAATCAGAACTTAAAGATGAGTAGGCCATGAGTGCATAATTTGTTGGTCCTTCCTATGTTTGATCACTCTAATCATAATCACCAAGACTATCACATGAGATCAAAGCATTTGAAGTAGTTGTCTCCACTGGCACACTTCTTCTTGTGCTTTCCATGTTCCTGTTTTCTTGATTCCTTAGAGCCCTACACTCCTTTACAAAGTGTCTCTTTTTGTGGCAGTTGTAACACTCTACCTTGGACTTATCAAACCCAATGGTCTTAGTACCATTCACAGTATGCTTTCTTCCAGTCTTCTTTAAGAATCTCCTTGCCCTCATTGTTAGCATAGCCATCTGCCACCTCAAGTCCATCTCTTCTAAATCATCAGGATTAAGTTGTTGCAAGTCCTCATTGTCAAGTTATGGACTATTTGATTGACTTGAAAAGAAAGCACAAATGACAACATCACTCAAGTTATCAATTGTTGTTGAGTTAACAGCAGTAGCTTGAGTGCTAGCAGTTGTAACATCATGAGCAGTATTAAATGCTCCATTTGTAATGATGGTACAATTTAAGGACACAAAGGCTACGTTTTGTATGTTTGAGCTTGAGCTTGATGTCCCTTTGACTTCTGGTTCATATACTTTAAGATTTTTGTAGAGATCATCCATGCTCATTTTCTCTAATCCAGGCTTATTCCTCCATACAACAGTATGTGTGTTCCATTCTGGTGACAAACTTCTCAACAGCTTTTGGTTCACATCTTCTTGTGAAAGTTTTTCACCGAGAATCTCTAGCTGACTCACAAGCTTTTAAAGCCTATTAAAAGTTTGATCAAGGGTCTCTGAGCTAGGAGCAGAGAAGTTTTCATACTGCTGCTTTAAGAGATTTCTTTGAGTTTTCTTTGTAGCAGCATTACCCCCAAATCTCTTTTCAATAGCTTCCAACAATGACTTCGCATCCTTGATTGAGTTAAACCTTAATTGATGTTTATTAGGAATACCCATCATCAAAGTGCTTCTGGCCTTCACCTTTAATCTCTTCTAAGCCTTCCCTTCAACAGTTGTAGGAGGTATTACTTTTTCAACACCTTCCACAACTGTTGTTTTTGGTGCAGAGTTTCCATTCTCTATGACCTCCCATAGAGCATAGTCAATTATCTGGATGTACTGTTCTATCCTCTTCCTCTAGATCTCAAACTCACTGGGTTTGAGCATTGGAACCTTGGATGCAGCCACCATATGTGCAGATTCTAAACCCATATCTTTTAGCAAAGAGATCTTGTGTATTCAAACAGGTTCTTCTTATTCAAAGCTTCTCAACAAGCTCTAATACCAGTTGTTGATCCCACTTGAATGGATCTTGAATTCCTTAGCTTTTGTGTAAGGTTTAGTTATGCAAGATAAATCCTACACAACTATGATAGAAACTTTGTTTGATAATACAAAAGATTATGCAGAATCTAATCTTTAATATAAGAAGAATTTTTCAATGAAACGGTAATTCTAATGAACACACAGATTAACAAACAAAAGCTTCAATATATTAATACTAATACCAAGGTTGCAAAATCGTTAGGCGCTAGCTAGGCGGTCGGGTACCGCCTAGCGATTAATCGGTTAGGCGGGGATTAATCGAGGATTAATCGGATTGGACTTTTTATATATACAATTATAAAATTTTGAAAATATATGCCTAATTTTCCTGATTTAGCCAATTTTTTCTGATTTGGCCGATTAATCCCCGATATGGCCGATTTTCATCCGTAACCGAGTTGGCCGATTTAGTCGATTTTTGTCCGATTCGACCGATTTATGCCGGATTTGACCGATTTTTATCCGATTAATACCGATTTTTGACCAAAACGATTAAAAAGGCCGATTAGTGAAAATTGAGGCGGTTAATCCCCGCCTAGCACCTAGGCGCCGATTAATCGGCCGCCTAGGCCGATTTTTACAACACTGACTAATACTATAACTAGTATTAGGGTTACAAAACCTTGAAGCTATGAATGACTCGTTTTTTATATATAGAACTCTATACCGTAGGACCTCCTTTTATACACCAAGGAGTCCTAGTCGTCCAAACCAGCCCATCTTTCTTGTAATTCTTTTATTTTAGTTAATGTCATAACTTGATCAAGTGTAAATTAAATTAGGCTAAAAAGCCAAATATTACACGAAATGTTTCCAACAGATACAAGCATGATCTAATTTCATATT
The DNA here is from genome assembly GCA_026074375.1 of Tanacetum coccineum. Taxonomy (NCBI): domain Eukaryota; kingdom Viridiplantae; phylum Streptophyta; class Magnoliopsida; order Asterales; family Asteraceae; genus Tanacetum; species Tanacetum coccineum. The sequence continues at coordinate 6,302 of BQNB010077728.1, read as the reverse complement.
TTCATGTTTACTCACATGAAAATAAAGATCTTATCACTTCATTGATTCTTGAGTTGTTTTGTGATGAGCTTAAGAAGCTGATAACACATTTCATTCAATGAACAGCTTAAAATGCTTCCTTGTTTAACCATATCAGATAATTGTATGTGTTATAAGAGGATATATCTATTCTTACCAACAAATGAATGTGCAGCATTATTTGCTTTCCTCAATGAATGAACTCCACATGAGTCATATCTTCCATTCTAATACTCTGTAGTCTGATTGATTTTTCCATACTTGATATTCAACATGTGGGTCAAACATTGTCTTTAAATCTCCATATAAAACTAAATCCAAGTCCTCCACTGGTCTTGTTGATCCATACTTAGCTTTTACCAACTTGTACAACGTTTCCAAGTCTTCTCTGTCAAAACTTTTAGGCATATGACTAAACACTAAGTACATCTTTGAACTTCCATCAGCCTTGATTATCTGGTAATAGATTTTCTTTCCTTCTTTGTGGATCTTCCACTCAACAATGCTTGGAGGCTTAGTAGCCAAAGGAATAGCATCAACTGCTACTTCCTCTTCATCAGGAATGACTTCCATCAGACTTTTAAGCTCTGCTGTCTCTTTATCCTTATCCATCTTCTGCTTCTTAATACTTTCTCGTTCTAGCTCATCTCCTTCTCCTTTGAACTGCGCTATTGTAGCTATCCTTTCCTGCTTCAAGCTTTCTCTGAACTTCCTTTAACCAACTTAGTTCTGTAGTCAACAAAGGTATTCACCCTTTTCATTGCTTTGTCAACTAATTCTTGAATATTTGCAAAAGACTTGCTCTTCAAATCTTTGGGCTTCCATCCTTCAATGTTTTTCAAATAAGTACACACATAATACTCCATTATTAAGCTTTGTTGGTGGTTTGTTCCTTTTCTCTTCTTCTCTTTTTGCTGCAAAGTGTTTCCTTCTTTTCTCTAAGAGTTGTTGAAACAATATAGCCATTTCTTTTAATGGTCAACTCTTCTTGTTCTCTTGCTTGCAATCTTTCAGCCAATAAGCAATCAGCCTCAATCTTTGCTTGTATATCATCACATGTTTCTTTCAAGGAAATGTTGGCCCAGCTTTCTCTCTTTCAATCCTTTCTTGTTCATCAAATTAAGCTTGTAACCTTTGAGCTAATTCCTCATCAAGCTAGAGTGATCTTTCTTTGAACAATTTATTCACAGGTTCAGGTTACAATCCTCCCCTAAACTTGATATTTACCTTTAAAATCATCAAGTTTCTTCATTAAAAGCTTCATTAATCACCAGGAGGATGCTTCTAAATACTTCATTGATTCTTGAGTTGCTTTGTGATGAGCTTAAGGAGCTAATAACACATTTCATTTCAATGATCAACTAGCAACTTCTTATTCAACATCTCTGTGATTGTAGCAGGTGTAAGAGGATATCTTTTCTCTACTAACATAAAGACATGCAAACTTTGAAACCTTACAAAGTTTACTCCATACGAATCAAATAGCTTCTAAACCAACACTTTGTTTCCTTGCAAATTCCTCCACACTATATCTTCTACATGATGTTCAAACATTATCTTTAGATCACCCCATAATACTCTCTCATAGCCTTCTTCTGGTCCTTTATACCCATGCTTAGCTTTAACTAATTTCCATAGAGTTTCTAAATCTTCCCTGTCAATGTTTCTAAGCATCTGAATAAAGGCTGAGTACCTCTTTGAACTTCCATTAGCTCTTATAATTTGAAAGTAGCTGATCTTTCCCTCTTTAATGATCTTATAATCAATAATGCTTGGAGGCTTAGTAGCTTGATGTATAACATCAATTGCTACTTCCTCTTCATCAGGAACAATTTTCATAAGTTCTTTCATCTTAGCTGCTTCTTGATCATCATCCACCATCTGCTTCTTTGCCTTCTCTTGTTCTATCTCATCTCTTGCTCTCTTCTCTTGTCTCACTGCCTTCTGCTCTTACTTTACTACCTTCCACCAATTCTGTGTCCATGTCTACAAATGTGTTTACCCTTTTCATAGCTTTGTCAAATAATTCTTGAATATTGGCAAAGGACTTATCCTTTAAGTCTTTAGGCTTCCATCCTTCCATATTCTTCAAGTAAGCACACATAATACTCCTTTGTTGAGCTCTTATAGGTGGCCTATTCCTCTTTTCTTCTGCTCTTTTTGTTGCAAAGAATTTTCTTCTTTTCTTCAACAGTTGTTGAAACAAAGTAGACTTCTCTTCAATTGTCAACTCATGTTGTTCTTGTGCCTGCAATCTTTCAGCCAGTTAATAGTCAGCATCTATCTTTGCTTGAATGGCATCCCAAGCAATGTTGGCTTCTTCTACTTGTTGAGCTTTCTCCCTTGCAAGCCTATCTTCTTCATCAAACTTTGCTTGTAGCCTTAAAGCTTCTTCTTCATGAAACTTAATCTGATCTTTCTTCTTCAAAGGCTTCTCTGGTTCTATCATCTTTGCTTTACCCTTAACCTTTGAACCTTGACCCTTATCTTGTGATAGTAGTTGTAAAGATATTGTTGGAATTGATTCACTTGGCTCTTGCATAACAACCCCTTTTGTCTTGGGTCTTGCACTCTTCAACTCTTCCAGTGTTTGAGCCAAAGTAAGTTCAACATTAGTTATTGTAGCAGCACTAACTGGAATTGTAACAGCATCCGTCACAGCAACTGCTTCCTCAACAATATTTCTCTTCTCACCAGCTTTATTAGTAACTTCACTTTCAACAACCACTTCATCACCATCTAAGTCATGTACTCCAAACATATCTTCATCTCCATACCTCCCCTGAGTTTCATCAACTAATGTAATCTCTGCATCTGCATCAATATCATCAATTTTCCTCCCCTGTTTGGATGCATCCTCTTGATCACCCAAACTAGCTTCTTCAGAGGAAATCACTCTTGCAGATCTACCAACCTTGTAAAATCTTTTTAGCTTATGAGTTCTTGACCCTCCTTTCTTCTCTAACCTCTTGACTCTTAGTTTCAAACTTGTAATTTCCTGAGCTTGAGCAGTCTTTGTGTTCTCCATGTCAAGCACTCTTTGTTGCAATTTGGTACAAAAATCTATCAATTCCTTAAGTTGCATACTAGGCTCCTCATTGACAACCTCATCTACTACATTTGTAGGATCACTAGGCTGAGGTAGCTCAGTGTCCTTTCTATTTGACCTCCTAGATTTTTGTTTCCTTTGAGGTTGAGATGATGAAGGTTGAGTAATGATGGGTGTGTGATAGGGATCAGTTGGCATTTCTGAACCTTCACCCATTTCTTCTTGAGCTTGAACCACCATTGTTGGAAATAATGGTGTTACTCTACCAGAAAAGTCTTTTCCTTGCCTTTTCATGTTAGCAAAAATCTTCTTTGTGTAAGAGGGTTCAATATAAATCTTGTTGTGAGTTGCCATCCCTTCTAGTTGATTATCCATAAAGACTTGTACAAACCTTGGATACATCAAGAATTTACCAGCATTATCCAAGTTCTTCACCACACTTTCAAAAATATACTTGGAAAAGTTGAACTTTTGATTTGTGGCTAAACAGATAATTGCAGAAGCCATAGTGCTACTAAATTCATTCCATGCAGTAGTCTTAGCACTTAGGCATTGCAAAACAGTATGAATAAGGAATTTCCATTGAGGAGAAAAGAAAGCCTTATAGAATGTAAGTTTCTAAGAAAGTTTCTCATACCCCATTAGTGTAAGTTGTTCAAAGATATCAGCATTGGGTAGACAATCAATACCTTCAGCATCTTCCAATTGAAGATCTCTTCTTACAGTTGCTTCAGTTATGATAATCTTCTTCCCGAGCTTGTAACTGTACTTTTAATTAACAGTTTTCACCTTGACAGTAGCCTAAAATTGTTCAATACATGAAGTATAGATCGTTGGATTAACCGTTAGTGCATACTTGATAGTGTGTGCATTAAGAAAATCCACTATCTGCTCAAATCCTTCACTTTCAGCCGATTTTGTCAAAAATGCGACCATATTATGTGAATCAGCAAACTTTAGGGTCGTCATTGTGATGGGTTTTGAGGATGAATGATGAAATTGAGTTAGGGTTTGTGATTAGAGAATATATGATTGAATGAAATCGATTAAATGAGTGAATGAAACCCTTAATCGAAGTATTTATTAAACTACCCTCAACAGCATTAACGTTCACCAGCAGTTGTAAGTTATGCCTAGCAGCATTAACTTTCAATAGCAGTAGTAAGTTTATGCCTAGCAGCATTAACTTATACCAGCAGTATTAAGTTTATGCCTAGCAGCATTAACTTTGAATCACCAGTTTTAACTCCAATTCCATTCTAATAAGCTTTTCCATCAACAAATTAATATTTTAGCTCACAAAATCTCTCTGTCTGTTTTTGATTTCTCTCAATTCTTTTTACTCACAATTCTCTCTTTCTGTTTTTAAACAACTCTCTTTCTGTTTTTATTCTCACCACTTCTCTTAATTTTTTTTCTCACCAAATCACTCTACTTATTTTTATTACACACAGCTCTCTTTCTGTAACTTACAAATTCTCTCAATTCTTTTACTCACTAAATCACTCTGTCTGTTTTTATTACACATAGCTCTCTTTCTGTTTTTCAACTCATAAATTCTCTCAATTCTTTTACTCACTAAATCACTCTGTCTGTTTTTATCACACATCTCTCTTTTTGTTTTTATTCTTACCATTTTCATAATCAAGACTTTAAAGATTGAGCATTCCAATACTAGCAATCAAATATTGAAATCTACTTACATCAAATGCTTTTGTAAGCAAATCTGCAACATTCTTGTCAGTATGAATCTTGATCATTTGAATTAGCTTCTTTTCATTGGAATCTCTGATAAAGTGATGTCTAATTTCAATGTGCTTTATTTTTGAATGAAAAACATGGTTCTTAACTATGCATATAGTACTCTCATTATCAATATAGATCTTTGTATGTATATAGTTATACCCATAATCAAGCAATTGATTTTGAATCCAAAGCACTTGACCACAACAACTTGAAGCAGCTACATATTCAGCCTCTGTTGTGGAATTAGCAACCACAGTCTGCTTCTTGCACTGCCATGAAATCAATCTACACCCAAGGAATTGACAACCTCCTGTTGTGGACTTCCTATCCAGACTTGCTCCAGCATAATCACTATCAGTGTATGCTACCAAATCGAAAGGTGAATCTTTTGGATACCAAAGACCCAATTTAGGTTGACCTTTTAAGTATTTAAAAATTCTTTTCACAGCATGAAGATGTGACACTTTTGGGTTGACTTGGTATCTTGCACAGGTACACACTGCAAACATAATATCAGATCTTGAAGAAGTAAGATACATCAATGAATGAATCATTGATCTATATAAATGAACATCCACTTTTTCACCATCTTCATCCTTGAGCAGAGCCTTTTGAGTTTCTATAGGTGTGCTTGCTGTCTTGATATTAGTAAAACTAAATTTCTTCAAAATCTCAGTCACATACTTGTCTTGACTGATAAAAGTTCCATCTTCCTTCTGCTTTACTTGCAGTCCTAAGAAGAATGTGAGTTCACCCATAGAACTCATTTGAAACTTCTTATGCATCATCTTCTCAAACTCTGTGCATAATGATTTCTTTGTTGAACCAAAAAGATATCATCTACATACACTTGAACTAGAAAAATATCACCTTTGTCCCTTCTGATAAACAAAGTTTTGTCTATTTTTCCTCTCTGAAACCCATTGTCCAACAAATAAGTTGACAAGGTTTCATACCAAGCTCTGGGAGCTTGATGCAGTCCATAAAGTGCCTTTTCTACTTTGTATACTCTGTCAGGGAAGTCTGGATCTTCAAATCCTGGTGGTTGACAAACATAGACTTCCTCTTCAATCTTACCATACAAAAAAGCACCCTTGACATCCATTTCTGGTACACCACAAAGTCTTTAAATAAGGCATAGGCTAAGAATAGCCTAATTGCTTCAATTCTTGCAACAGGAGCAAAAACTTCATCATAATCAATCCCTTCTTCTTGTGTGTACCCTTGTGCAATCAATCTTGCTTTTCAACTACAGTCTTAGTTTCATTAGTCTCAAAAGTAGGCTTTTCAACTACACACTTACTGACAGACTCATTCACATCAACAAAATCATTTAAACTAGGATAAACTAAATCAAGTTTTGGTGGCATAAAATTTCCAATATAGGGAGGTGGGACAACATTATACCCTAATCCTATTTTACACTTATCCATTATCTGACTGTCTAGAAGTTTACTTATCTTTTTTGATGAATTTTCAAATTTTTATA
>BQNB010077727.1:7616-30756 GCA_026074375.1 Tanacetum coccineum | reverse complement strand
TTCTATCTCTGAGTTCTTTGTGTTTTCGAACATGTAAATCACATTTTTCGGTCCATTCCTGTGGAATGTCTGGCGTTGGATCAACGAAAGCATCTCTTAAATTCACTACGAAATCTTTTCCATAGGGGTATAATTTACTTCCGGACCTCGTAGAGTGCGGCTTACAAAATATACTGGTATTTGCCTGCCTTCTCTATCCGTCATCAAGACCGCGCTGATAGCTTCTTTTGCTGCAGCTAAGTATATGATTAATTCCTCACGTTCCCTTGGGGCGGTGAGTGTTGGGAGTTCTGCAATGAGTTTCTTCATTTGCTTGAAGGCTTCTTCGGCTTCCGGAGTCCATTGAAAATCGCTCTTTTTTGTGCAATTTTTCAAGGTTTTGAAAAAAGGTAACGACTTTTCTGCTGATTTTGACAAGAATCTGTTTAAACTTGCTAATTTTCCATTTAGTTTCTGCACGTCCTTGATGCATCTCGGAGATGGCAAGCTGAGGACCGCGTCTGCTTTATCTGGACATGCTTTCAACCCGTTGGTGCTTACTTTGTAGCCTAAAAACATTCCTTCCTGCATTCCGAAAGTGCACTTCTTGGGGTTCAACTTCATGTTTATCTGTCGAAGGGTTTTGAATGTCTCGGTTATGTCCCGGATGATCTCTTCTTCCGTGCGGCTCTTTATAACCAGGTCGTCGACATATACCTCCAGATTGCGTCCAATTTGCCTTTGGAATGCTTTATCCACTAATCGTTGATATGTGGATCCGGCATTTTTTAGTCCGAACGGCATTTTAGAATAGCAAAATATCCCTTGGCTTGTTATGAACGCCGTTTTTTCTTCGTCTTCTTTTGCCATCTTAATCTGATGATACCCCTTGTATGCATCCAAGAAACATTTGAAAGAGTACCCACAGAGGGACTCCACCTTCCAGTCAATTTCCGGTAATGGGTAGCAATCCTTGGGACATGCATTGTTAAGATCTTTGAAGTCTACGCACATTCGCCAAGTTCCGTCATGCTTTTTAACCATTACCGGATTAGATAGCCAGCTGTGATAATGGACCTCCTTCATTATTCCAGCGTCCACTAATTTTTCTACCTCCTCTTGGATTGCCTTATTTCTTTCTGGTGCCTGCCCTCTTTTCTTTTGCCTGACTGGTGAATATCCTTCCCGGATATTCAAGCGGTGTTCCGCGATGCTACGTGGGACGCCCGTCATATCCGCTGGCTTCCAGGCAAAAATATCCAAGTTTTGTTTTAGCAAGACACATAATTCTTTTCGCCCTTTTTCTGTTAATGTTGAACCTATGGTCACTGTCTGTTCGGGGTATTCCGGGTGGATTGCTACATTTATTTTCACTTCCGGTATCTGGCCAACTACAGGAGTCTGGTTGCTAGGTCCGGAGACCATAGCACATTCCATAGGGATGACCCTACTGCTCTGTAATGTTACCGTACCGCCCTCAACGGGAAACTTCAACATTCCATGTGCCGTTGATGGTACAGCTCGGATTTTCCTTATGCCCGGTCTGCCTATTATTGCATTGTGTTGAGATGGTGACCTGATGACCATGAAATTCATCCAAGCAGAAGTGGAGTGTGCTTCATCACCAATTTTTACTAGCAAGGCTATCTGACCTAGCGGCCAAATGGTCTCTCCGCTGAATCCAATAAGGTGAGTGGTAGCCGGAACCATTTGGTCCCTTATCTCTTTGCGGAGCTTTGTAAAACAATGTTCATACAAGACTTCCGAGGATGCTCCACCATCAATGTATACTCTGTGCACAAAGTGTCCGCCCATTTCGATTTCGATGATCATCGGGCTCTCCGTCCCGTCTTCTTCATTTAGAGGTGGGAAAGACATTGCCGTCTCCGGAGAGAAGCTCTGGGTAATCCTGGGCTTGGCCACTCTTTCCCACGGTTGGATCATCAGTATAGTCAAGGGTTTATCCTTTCCAAACGCTTCCCCTTTTTTCGGTGCTTTCGCCTTTTCATTTTGTTTTAGTTCCTTGATGAATTGTGACAGTTTTCCGGCCTTGATCATTTCATCTATTTGCTTTCTCAGCTGCATGCATTCGTTTGTGTTATGCCCTGTATCTGAATGAAATTCACAGTACTTGGTCGGATCCCTTTTTTCTACCGGAGTTACCATTGGGGGCGGAGCTTTGAACTTTCCCTTTTCCAGAGCGAAAATTTCTTTTGGTGTTTTAGTGAGGAGTGAGAATCTATCTGGCTTACGGTCCGGCCTTTGCTTATTTTTGAAGCTTTTTTTGAAAGTTGGTTTGTCCCCTCCTTCTGATGGTTTCCATGGTGAAGATGCCTTCTTCCGACTGTGACTGAGTGCGGCAACTTCCCCTTGTAAGAAAGACGTAGTCATTCTATACATTTCGTCCACAGATCTTGGGATTCTCTCATATAGACGCTTGATTAATCCCGGGTGCGTTATTCCGTGCATAAATCCGGAGATTCTCATGCATTCCGGAGCACCTTCTACGTCCAGGACTTCTGCCTTATATCTTTCCATGAAATCCTCCGTAGACTCTCCGTCTTTTTGCTTGATGTGGTGTATCTCCACTGGATCTTTGATGTGCTTTGTTTGCTGAAGGTAGTTTTCCCTGAACGCTGTCCTTAGGTCTTCATAGCTATCAATCGACTCTTTTGGTAATTTGTCAAACCAAACTCTGGCGTTCCCGGTGAGGGTTGAGTTGAACATGTGACACCATGTCGGCATTGCCCAACCTTCTGTTCTTGCAGCCGATTGAAATAACTTTAGGTGATCTTCCGGGTCTCCGCTTCCGTCATATGTTTTGACATGGCTGGGCATCCTAGTCCTCGGGAGACTGAAATGCCGGATCCGTGATGTGAAAGGATTTCTTTCTTCACATGTCCAAGGCTGATAGAGATCATCTTCATAGGTGTTTGATTTCCGCCTTCTTGGCTTGGATTTCCAGTGGCCTCCTTCACTGTCCTCACTTTCCGAGTATTGGCTAGTTGCACGCGAAGGTGTTTGCCTTTGTTGACGTCTTCTTGTTTCAACATCAATTCTTTGTACTTGGGGATTTCGCCGATGACTATCAGAACGCGCGGATGTAACTGGTTCCTTTCTTCCCAATCTTTCAAACACGCCCCCTTCCTTCCGTGGCCGGGGCTGCGGTGAAGGGGATCTGTTCTTCTTGAGTCTTTTGAATACACTGGCGTGTGGTGATGGGCTTCGGGAATACCTGCCTCCGTGCCTTTTTCGGGGTTCTGTTCGGGCAGTTGGTGTTTTGGATTCTGAGTAGTGCGATTCTTCATGGTTTCTTATCTTAACTCCGGACTCTTCGCCATAGATCAGCCGTGCTTTTACCGCATTGAGTCTATCCTTCTGCTCTTTTTCTTTTTGCATTTTTTCGGCGATGAGCGGTAAGAGTTGGTGATAATTTTTGTCGCACATTTCCCTAAGCACCTCATCAGACATAGGTTCTTCAATACCCTGGGGACCATTTCTCCCCCCAGTGTTTCTCACGGCGGACGTGGGATTATTTGTGATTTGTTCGTGAGTGCTCATGGTGAGTTTTTAAGAAAACGTGGTTGCGTAAGCGTCCCACGGATGGCGCCACTTGTTAGTACAAAATTCGTCTTGGGTTAGGTAGCGTGTCAAGATCTCTTATCGGGTCGGGCCTTCAAGCGACTTGAATATTGGATCTTGTACTAGAGCAAGAGAAGTAATGATGTTCTGCACAATTAAAAGTAAACCGTTAGCCTTACCGTGGGGACGGACCCCACGATTAAGCTTCGGCGTGAGAGTAAGTACACATGTTTGTCAGAGAATGTCAGAGTATGTGTAAGAGTTAATGATTAGACAGAATGTACCTTTTGGGATGTACTATGACTCCTATTTATAGGTGTCTAATACTAGGGTTTCCTAGTATTTCGGTTACTTTAGTAGTGGTCGGAGTGGGTCCCTTGTCGGGCAAGGGACCACGTATAATCGTGCTTGCGGACGCGAGTGTTCTTCCGCGGTCAGTGTTTGTCCGCGGGAGCGCACGGGTGCGGCTAAGAAGATACTCGCGTGCGTCTTTGAAATATCCGGAACGTCACCCTTGTCAGGCTTAGCGGTCCAGCTATTTGTTGTATTGGGCCTGGGCCCATATACGTATATTATGAACTAAGCCCAGTAAGCTTGGTGCTCATACTATACGTTATCATTAGGCCAATTCACAATAACACATATCCTCTTTTAAAATTATAGATGGATCTACCTTGGTCTTTCAAGGGTTTAGATAGGACTCCCTAATTCCTTAAATATTATCGATGGATCTCCCATGTGGGTCAAAAGTGTTTTTTTATTTGTTTTAAACGTATTTATCCGCTTTTTTACATTTTCATCTCTTTTTGTTTCTTTTCGTACGTTTTAGAACATTTTCGACCGTTTAAGTACATTTTCTTCCGTTTTCTTCCATTTTCGTCCGTTTTCGTTCCAAAATTTGCCATTAATTTTTTCCATGTTGCGATGTCGAACCATTTTTTTTATTAAGCTATTGACGTGAATTGTCGACTAAAAGACAAGTATAACGAAAACATATTTGAGAGATGATGACTGTAAGAGCATAAATTTGAGGACGAAAAGATCGGCAAAACCATTTATAATCTCATTTATTAGATATATTAACTATACAAATTACCCACAAATACCCGCGCAAAACGACGGTGTGTTTACCAACAAATAATTACACTTGCGAAATCGTGATTCTTGTGGGACTCTTGATGCAAAAGGCGTGTTTTTTGAAATAAAAAAGCGCGTATTCGGGTCTGTCCTGTCCAACAAGGCATAATGGCCAGTTATGCTCAAGGTCGAACCGGACCGAAAACCGATTATGGGAGAAAGTAAGGAACGAGGACCGGATCGAAATATGTTCGGTCCGGTTTCTCGGTCCAGTCTGGTTCGCGGTCTATTACGCTCAACCCTGCTTAGGGGTAATTTACGCAAACTACATTGATTTAAGTTTTCAAATTTTCGAAAATGTACATTCACTCTTTATAAGTAGTACAATATAAATTTATAGCGATGGTTTCTAAGATATGACTTGTGCCAAAATAATTAAATTACATAAACATGTTTTATGATGTTTAAAAGAATTTGCTAAGCATAAAAAAGTGTACAACTAGTGATACACACATATTTAGTTTAAACAGTTAAATAAATTGTTATTTTAAAATTTTTGAGTTAATTTCATAAGTGGTCCTTGTGGTCGTCCAGATTTAACGAAATAGTCTATCAACTTTTTTTTAACGGATCTTCTCCCCATGGTTATGACCAATAACGGGTTTGGTCCCTTGGGGAGACGATCCGTAACGGGTTTGGTCCCCATGACCCATAACGGATTTGGTCCATATAGGGACCAAACCCGTTATGTTTCACAACCATAAGGAGAGGTTCCGTTAAGAAAAAATTTGAAGGACCATTTTCGTTAAATCCGGACGACCACAAAGACCATTTATGCAATTAACTCTAAATTTTTTAAACTTAAATTAGCAGGTAGTAATCTCCTTCTTAGACTAGCGGCAATAAGGAGTCAAATACGTGTGTTCCCTTATGCCACACGCTTTGTTATTAGCTATGCCTTCACACGACGACTCTTTGACCGAAAACATAGTGGTTCATTTTGGAGAAGACCGAGTGATGTTGATTTTTGTGTGGTATATTTGTCTTTAAATAAAGGGTTAATTGCATGAAAATGTATTATATTTGTAATTTTTTTTATTGTGTGTACTGAATTTTTTTTTTATTGTGTGTACTGAACTTTTAAATTTCGATCATTGTATGTATTTTTTGACCATTTTACCCTTACTTTTTTTCAAATCTTGAAGGGTAAAATGGTCATTTTTACATGGCAGAATAGTCATAAAATACATATAGTGATCAAAATTTAATAGTTGGGCTAATGGCAATAATGTATCATAGTTGTCACGATTTACTTCTATATGTATCAAACAAATTTTTTGCTATTCTGTGTACTAAACTTGATTTTATAGCATTTTTTGTGTATTTTATGACAATTTTACCCCTCATTTGGCAAAATGGTCATTTAATACACAAAAAATGAAATAAAATCGAGTTTAGTACACAGAAAAGCAAATCGTTTTGTTCGATACATATAGAAGGAAATCATGACAAATATGATATATTTAGCTGTCAATTGCCCTTAAAAGTTTTTTTTTGAACAACTATTTTATTGATAATAAACTAGCAAGAAGCTAGCAACTACAAAGAAATAAGATGCGGATTTTTGAGCCAATCGTTCCAAGCAAACGACGCTTTACATCTATACCGACACCAATTATAAGACTTACACACTACATCATCAAAAAACAACGCCTTCACTGGAGCCTTAGCCCTTAAAAGTTTAGTACACACAATAAAAAAAAAAGAAGTTCAGTACACACAATAAAAAAATGATAAGTATGATACATTTTCAAGCAATTAACCCTTAAGTAAAATATGTCTGAATCGTGAAATTGATTGTCTTATTATACTATGTTGGTGGTATGGAAAAACTAATGTGATGATAATTGGATGGTAATGATGTTGGTCAATGTTACCACTATTTTTAAAAAGATTGGTTATAAGCTATCATATCTCTTGGGCAAGTCACAAAGATAATATTTATATAAAGCGATATTGATATTTCTTATCACTCCCACCTTCTGGTATCTCTTTTATTGACACGACGAGACGTTTTTTTATGATTTTTTGTTCGGTACATCTTTTTTTCTCTGATTTTTGACTTGTCAAACTTTATACATTATGTTTTATACTTTTTTCGGCAGTTTTACCCACTTTATTAACAAGACAATACCGTTTTTAATGGTTTTTTGCTTCGTACTTTTTATATGTTTTACTACTTTTGATATATCAGACTTTATGTTTTTTTTTCTATTTTTTTATTTTGCAGTTTTATAATAAAAGCAAAATTATAAGAAAAAAGAATTAAAAAGTTTAGGACGATGTTACTTGTAGTTTATATGTAACAGTACCCAATTGCTATTTTTATATGCTTCGTATTTTTTAAGTTTAGAGGAAATGAGCCGATCTTTATATATCATATACAACGAGCTGAGCTCGAGCTCAAATCTTAAGACTCGAAACAACCCGAGCTCAAGCTCAAGCTTTTCAAAATATGAATTAGCCGAGCTCAACTCGCGCTCGGCTCTACTCGTTTCCCCCTACTCCACGTCATCACCATGTACAGTCAACCACCACCCCACACCATCACGCTCCTCTGTCAACCACCGTCCCCTCACCACCAAAAACCTAACCCTAATAGTTCACAATTCAATATTTGATATAACGAAAAACATTATAAAATCAGGCATATACTAAAATCAATGAGACATAGTTGGCTCTCATCTTGGTTAAACACCATTTACATTAACCTAACCACAGTTAATAATGAGTCTCATAACATTTTAGCAAGTATCAGTAAGTTAGAGTTTATTCCGTTGTTAGACGACACGTATAAATCGCTTTCCAAAGGAGTTGTTTGGTTAAGTGTCGATAAAACTGCCTTTCGCGGATTCGAGAAAGTTTACCCGAAGCTGCGTATCGTAAATCCTGACCTTATTAGTGACATTGAGAATGTGAATGAGTTAAACCCTAAACCTAATTTATCTTCAAAGGGTTTTTTTATTACTTAACATTTTAATTTAAGCAATGTGTGCTCTTTTTAAACTTAGTTAGTTTAAGAGCTTCTTCTTTGAGTTTTTCGTTGTCATTTTTAAGTGGTTAACAATTTGTACATTCGAGATCAACTCCTTTGTTTTTCTCTAGTGTAGACAATTTTAATTTCAGTCCACTAAGCTCATTTTCTAAACTATTTCTAATAGGTTTTAGTTGTTTATTCTTAGTGATTATTTTTAAATTCATCTTGCAAAGTTTATCATATTCATTATCTAAAGTAAGATCATTTATTGATGAATTTTTATCACTAAAGTAAGAGGAATCGGAACATACCTCATTTGATGCTTGAGCCACAAGACATGTTTCGTCTTTAGCTTTTTCATCATCTTCTTCACCGCTATCACTCCAAAAACCTTTGACGAATGCTCTTTGATTCTTGTCTTTTGGTGGTTTTGGACATTCTCCAATAAGATGATTTAGATCACCACATCTAAAACGCTTCCTATCACTTTTGCCATTCTTGTCGTCTCGACTTCTTTGGAGCGTCTTTTTGTCATTCCGTGGTTATCTCACGAATCTACCTCTTCTCTTGAAAAACTTCTTGAAGTCTCTAACCGCCATGGCGTATTCTTCGTCTTCACTTTCGGAAGTCGAACACTCCTCATCACTAGATTCCTTCTTATCATATAAAGCGAGTGATTTTTTTCTCCCTTAGCTTAGACTATTTCAGAATCTTTCTTGATGATCATCTTGTGAACTTTGAGGTTCCCGATGAGTTCATCAAGTGACAGTGATGTTAAGTCTTTCGGCTCTTCAATTGTCGTGACCTTTGCTCTTTATTTTGGATGTAAGGCTATAAGAAACTTTCTAACATAATTCTTGCTAGAATAACCTTCATCAAAGCTGTTAGACTAGTAATAATAGTATTAAACCTAGCAAAAACACTATTTATAGATTCGTCTTTAGAAATGAAGAATTGTTCATATTGTTGTACCAAAAGGTCGATCTTGTTATCTTTGACTTGGCTATTACCTTGATAGGTGACTAACAAAGTTTTCCAAATTTCTTGATGTGACACCCGGTAAATTTCTAATCAATATTTTAGTCGTTTCCGTTTGGTAATTTGAATTTTAATGTTTCGTTTAATTTTTATGTTTAACCGGGAAGTTGTTCCGTTATTTACTGAGAATCATTGTCGAAAGTGATCCGTGCATCCAAACCTCATAGTCTTTCGTTAGTAGACGCGTTTTTACATTTGTAATTGATATTTAAAATTTCAAAAATTTACGTGAAGTCGTTATTCATTTTCGTTATTTGTGTGTTCCGGATATAACTAGTAACATAAGTATATGCATGGAAACCCTTAAAATTAAATACAAACATGCATGGAGTTCCTAGAATTTTGGAGACCAATTTGGTCCCCCTTGGCTCATGCATACGTCCAACACTACATACACACACATGGGATGCTCATTTTGAATTTTGAATTAAGAGACATGTTTCCTACAAAATAGTTTAAGGACTAGTCCTTCCTTAGCTCACATTGGAAGATCAAATTGGTCCCCCTTAGGGCTTGTCCTCGCCGAAGGTAGCACACAAACACACACCCTTTGGATTCAAATTTCTAGCTTACAAGTTAAGCATCCTAGGTCCTTATATATTTCATTCATTCTTATCATTTCCCATATAACAAAACACACACACAATCTTCTTTCCTTCTCTCTTTGGCCGACGCCTACACACACATATATTCATCATTTTTCTCATCTTTGATTAAAAAACCATTGAAGATTTATTGTTCAAGGTTGATTCTTATTATATTCGGGTAGTTTATAAACAACGTTTGGGTTGTTCTAGTCTCTAATCATCCTCTAGTCACCTTTTCTTGTAAGTCCTCTTGTTTTTCATAAATGAGTAGTACTTTTACATACTTATAATCATTCCAAACAAGGTGTACAAAACGGATCGTTATGTAAATCATTATATATTTTTCTATAAAACTACAAGTCTCAAGTTTTAAATCTTTTAAACATAAATGGAAGAACATGAAAAATAGTTGTACTTTTGTGTATAAAAGTTTGTTGTGATCATTTTGATATATATATATATATATATATATATATATATATATATATATATATATATATATATATATATTGTTGTTATTACGGCTATATCATTTATTTGAGATTATCGTATATAGTGATATTAAATGTTGTTGGCGAAGGGATTAAGTTAGATATTGGTTTTGTTGAAAGTGTGAATTGAAAGTCGATGAGGGTTAGGTTTAGAATGGATTTGTTGTGATATTTGCGGTATTGTCGAAAATCGATCCGGTTGATCTCTTTGGAGTCCATGTGGTTCGAACCCTTTGTGACTCGCACTAGGTGTTCTAAAAATTTATTCGTCACATTTGTAAACTTAATAAATGATGAAACGTGATTTAGTTAGTTGTCGGATATTTTTGCGGGTCAATAAAGGTGTACTTTTTATAAAACGGATATTTTACGAGTCGAGTCAAATAAAAGGGAAAATTATTATTTTAAGAAAGGTCATGTCGAAATTTCATAAATACTAAAAATATGTCGAGAAATATGTTTTATTAGCAAACTAATAATAAAATGGAGAAAAACGTAAGAGTCGGATCTAGGTCAACATTTGTGGTTATCGAGTCAACTTTGGTGTGTCGGGACACTTAAAGACGAAATACACTAAAAGACAAAATACACTAAAAGACAAAAAAAATCGAGAGTTGTTAAAGTGTCGAGACTTGTTAAAAACTTATAATTTCGGAAAGTATGTTTTGAAATAATACGCCTTGTCTACTCATGTTCGGATGACCAGTCTTTGCTCAAAGAGTTATTTCGTTGTACATCATTCTTAAACAACAACTATATGCTAGGTTGTCGCTAGGACCGTGTGATTCGTCTTCACTTGATTGATTTCTTTTGATCCACTGCTCGCTTAAGGTGAGTTCATAGCCCCACTCTTTACTCGTTTTGAATAAATGTTTTATAACTTGGGGTGAGAAACATTGCTTGCTTTTAAAACTGGACACAAGTACTATACGTGAGAATTTCCCTGTTTACGTGTTGCCTAAGTAGCGTTTAGACCACTATTGCCCGAATTATCATGAACCGTTAATTACCTTTAACCGACTGGCTGGTTAAGTGAGCGCGAGTGAATAAATAGATCTATTGGGACTAATAATCCCCATCCGGGTTTGGTAATTCTTACTGGTCGGGTACTTGACGGACTGTGCAGGCCAACGGATGTATTTCATGTCGAAACTAGTTAGGTGGTCTTTGGTCGGACACCTGTAAGGGCAAGCATTATATGGCAGTGTACATGCTACTTTCCACTATTAGCCTCGGTGTCATGAGCTTAGTGCAACGTAAATGCCTCTTTATGTGAAGTTGTATCTCCTATAACTGTCACATACGTTTTGAAATCTTGTGGTCCACACTGATAATATTTGAACTAAACCTATGGATTCACCAACTTTATGTTGACGTTTTAAGCATGTTTTTCTCAGGTGCTTAGCTTGGATGTCGTTGCTTGATTTATGTGAAGTCTATTTACCCGGACTGGATTTCAAGAACTTATCTATGATTTTACCTATGTTTTAAATACCGTTGTTGAAACTCATTTAAGCTTCTGCATTTTTAACTCTAAATCACTTGAATTGATCGATGTAAAACTTATTACTATTTTAATTTAATGCAACGGTGTTTATTTTCAAAACGTACCTTTAGAGGTCGTTCTTTATGCTTTGTACTTGAGATATTCATGAACGTCACGCCCCCGGATGCTTATTCTGACGGGACCCTATTTGGGGGTGTGACACTTTTGTCGTATTACATATGAAAATTCTTTTATATTCTTTTCTTGGCAAAGCATTGTTAATAACCATTTTTGCATCGTTATTTTTCGCAAGCCTCTTTTTAAGATCATCACTTTGTTTTTCAAAAGGGATAACCTTATCTAGTTTGGTTTTCGGATTTTGTTCAATAGGTTGAAAATCACCGTCAGTAATAACATGCCAAAGATCAAGATCTTTTGATTTAACATATGTTTCGAATCTATTTTTCCAATAAATAAAACTATCACTTTTAAAGAGTGGTGGTCTTTGCATTGTTTGCCCTTGTAGATATTTTTCGGAATTCATAGATCGATCAAAGCTTTAAAATACAGTGTATTTTAAAAATCTTGAGTGACCTCGGCTTCTGATACCAATTGTGGAAACCAGAAGGGGGAGAGGGGGGTTGAATAGTTTTCAGGTTAATTTATGTTTTAAAATTTTACTTCTAAAATTATTAGATTCGAGTATATGTTCAATCAATCAACAATATGAACTAATCAAGATAACTATCTACGTATAATAACTACACAAACAATATAAAGAGATAAAGGAAAGAACGATCAAACCAAGACACCAAGATTTATAGTGGTTCGGCTACGAAGCTCTTCTTCGCCCTACTCCACTCCCCGAGTATCGGACTTAAAATTTCACTATGTCAACAAGCTCCCTTTAGGCGGAGAAACCCGTTTATATGTCACTTACGTTATTTTCCGACACTAAGCTAAATGTCGAGTCTTAATCTTAGCTAGAACCAATCTACCACTTTACAAGCACTACACAATCACAAGATCTACATTATCGTATTTACACACTATCCGACTTACACAATCACGCAAGGTAATCAAAATAGAGTTTTGAATCTTAGAAGAAGAGAGGAGAAATCACTAGTCTAGAACACTTCATTTCTTGGCGATTACGAGTGTTCTTCTCTTGCATTTGATAGAAGAAGGATGAAGATATAAGATGAGATTTGATCACTTGAAATAAGATTAAACTATGTTAGTGATCAAGATATTTAGTGAGAGAAAGAAGGTTTTTAGAGAGAGAAAGGTGACTAAAAAATTCATGCTAAGAGGTATGTTTTTCTGCTGAGAGTAGTGCAGTATTTATAGCTAGGAAATCCCAAGATCAGCTGGTGGCGGTCCCAGCGGTCCCAGATACATCTGGGGGCCGCCTAGCCACTTAGGGGGCCGCCCCTAGACTGACGCTCCGATTATTGTCCTTTTGTGGAGAAGGTTTATCCTAGTATGTTGTTTTCAGTTTTGGGGGAAAAACTCATTTTTATTTAACAAAACTATTTAGTGTAGTTTTGTAGAAATGTGATGGATTAAGAGAAAAAAAAATATTTTTTTGATCACTAATTAAGTTTAATGATTTGTTTATCCATACCTTAAGTGATTTATGTCGAAATAGAAGTTTACGATTAATAACATGTAAGCGTTTATTTTTATCGTGATTGTTTTTACATTTTGTCATCTTCAAAACGTAGAGGAGTCGAAAAATATAAATAATGTTTTTAAGCATTATTTGTATTAACACATGATTTAGGGGGTTAAATGACCCCGAAAAAATGTATAAAATGACACATCAATCACTTATCATTGTCTATATTTGTAAAGCTTAGCTATACAACTGAATAGGTGTTCGAACACAAGTCTATACAACTCAAGGATTTGATCATTTAAATCATATCACATCCCTTTCTGATGTAATGTTTCTTTAAAAAATCTTAAATATTTCAAATGAGATGCTAATAAGTTTTAGGGAATTGGATATTGCGGGGTGTTTTTGTTAATACAAATAATGTCTAAAAATGTTATTTATATTTATAATAACAAAATGTAAAAACGTTTACGATAAAACGTTTACAAATTATTAATCGTTAAATTCAATTTCTAAGATTAGTAATCACTTAAGGTATGAACAAACAAATCTTTAAGCATGATTAGTGATCAAGAAAATATTTTTCTTTTATCCATTACATTTTTACAAAAGAATTTCACAAAATTAATTATACAAAATATTTTCTAATTAAAAGAAAAGTTTTATTAAAAACTTAAAATTTGAAATTCAAATTTTCCCCCTAAAATGGAAGGTTCCATACCAGATACAACATTCCCCACAAAAAGACAAAAAAATAAGCGTAGTATACTGGGCGGCCCCAGATATATCTGGGACCGCCGAGACCGCCTCCAGTGACCGTTAGATTTTCATGCCTATAAATACTGTTCTATTACTTGCAGAAAATCAGACATCTTTGCACGAAATTTTCAGATAACTTTCTCTCTCTAAAAATTTTCTTTCTCTCTCTAAATCTCTTGATCACTAACATTCTTAGATCTTGTTTCAAGTGATCTAATCTCTTCTTTCTCATTCAAGTGCAAGAGAAGAACATTCGTATTCGCCAAGAAACGAATTGTTATTTAGTGATCTATCTTCTCATCTTCTAAGTATCAAATCTCTATTGTAATTATCTTGTGTATTTGTATGATTCGGATTGTGTGTAAATCCGATAGTGTAGATCTAATGATTGTGTATTGATTGTGAAATGGTAGATTGGTTCTAGCTAAGATTAGAACTCGACATTTAGCTTAGTGTCGGAAAACAACGTAAGCAGCGTGTAAACGGTTTTCTCCGCCTAAAGAGAGCTTGTTGACATAGTAAAATCTCGAGTAGGATACTCGGGGAGTGAAGTAGGGCAAAAAGGTGCTTCGTAGCCGAATCACTATAAAATCTTGGCGTCTTGGTTTGATTGTTCTTTTCCTTATCTCTTCATATTATTGTCATTGCTATTTACCTTTAGTTTAGATTGTTATATTGTTTGTTCATATTGTGAATTGGTTAAACATACAACTCGAATCTAAATATTTTGTAAGCAAACTTTTAAAACGTAAACGAACGTGTAAACTATTCAACCCCCTTCTAGTTTCCACAATTGGTATCAGAGCAAAGGTCACTTAAGATTTTTAAAATATATTGTATTTTAAAGCTTGGATCGATATATGGATTCCTACAAATATCTAGAAGGGCAATCCATGCAAAGACCACCACTTTTTGAAAGTGATAGTTTTATTTATTGGAAAAATAGATTCGAGACATATGTTAAATCAAAAGATCTAGATCTTTGGCATGGTGATTTTCAACCTATTGTATAAAATCCGGAAACCAAATTAGATGAGGTTATCCCTTTTGAAAAACAAACCGATGATCTCAAAAAGAGACTTGCGAAAAATAACGAAGCTAAAATGGTCATTTATAATGCTTTGCCTAGAAAAGAGTATGAAAGAATTTTCATGTGTAACACGGCAAAAGAAATTTTGAAAACTTTGTTAATCACCCATCAAGGTAATAATCAAGTCAAAGATAATAAGATTTACCTTTTGGTTCAATAATATGAACAATTCGTCATTTCAGAAGACGAATCTATAGATAGTGCTTTTGCTAGATTTAACACTATTATTACTAGTCTAAAAGCTCTTGATGAAGGTTATTCTAGCAAGAACTATGTTATGAAGTTTCTTAGGGCTCTACATCCAAAATGGAAAGCAAAAGTCACGGCGATTGAAGAGTCAAAAGACTTAACGTCACTATCGCTTGATGAACTCATCGAGAACCTTAAAGTTCACGAAATGATCATCAAGAAAGATTCCGAAATAGTCAAAGCAAAAGTTGAAAGGAAATCTCTTACTTTAAAGGCTAAGAAAGAATCTAGTGATGAAGAGTGTTCGACTTCCGGAAGTAAAGACGAATAATACGCCATGGCGGTAAGAGACTTCAAGAAGTTCTTTAAGAGAATAGGTAGATTCGTAACACAACCTCGAAACGACAAAAAGACATTCCAAAGAAGCCGTGATGACAAGAACGGTAAAAGTGACAGAAAATGCTTTAGATGCGGCGACCCGAATCATCTTATTAGAGAATGTCTAAAACCACCGAAAGACAAGAACCAAAGAGCATTTGTCGAAGGTTCTTGGAGTGATAGCGGTGAAAAAGATGATGAGAAGTTCAATAACGAAACGTGTCTCGTAGCTCAAGCATCAAGTGACATATGCCTTGGAGTCGACTTGGAACCCGATGAATGGATAAAGGATAGTGGATGCTCCAAACACATGACGGGTTACCGTAAGCTCTTCTCAAGCTACAAGGCATACAACGGAGGTAATGTTATTTTTGGTAGCAATCTTCACGGTAACATCATTGGCAAAGGTACGATTTCAAATGACTCTCTCAAAATAGATAATGTAGAACATGTAGATAGTTTAAGATTTAACTTGTTAAGTGTAGGAAAAATATGTGATAATAAGTGTAGAGTAACTTTCTCTGAACATGATATTGAAATCACTAAGGATGGTAAGGTCATAGGTAGAGGTATTAGGAAGAAAGGCTTATATGTGATGAAATTAGGAAATAAGCCTAAAGACCAAATTTGTCTAGCAACGATTGATGAAAATTCCACGTTGTGGCATAAGAGATTAGGTCACGCAAATATGCATCTCATTCAATCGTCAACATCTAAAGAATTAGTTAGAAACTTACCTAAGCTTAAGTTTGATCAACACTTCTGTGATGCTTGCAAAATTGGAAAGCAAGCCCACGCTAGTCATAAGGCTAAGAATATAGTCTCAACGACTAGATGCTTAGAACTCCTTCATATGGATCTCTTCAGTCCATCCCCCATAAGGAGTTACGGAGGAAACCGATACACCTTAGTCATAGTAGATGACTACTCTAGGTATACTTGGACTAGATTCCTTAAGGACAAAACCGAAGCTTTCGATCAATTCGAAATATTTTGTAAGAAAATTCAAAAGCAATTAGGATGTACAATAGTGTCAATAAGAACCGACCACGGTAGGGAATTTGATAATGAGGTGCAATTTGGAGAGTTTTGTAGTTCCAATGGAATTACACATAACTTCTTAGGTCCATGCACTCCTCAATCAAATAGCATGGTTGAAAGGAAAAATAGGACGCTTTAAGAAATAAGTAGGACTATGTTAAATGAGCAATCATTACCACAAAAGTTCTGGTGTAACGCAGTAGACACTTCAACATACATTCTTAACTGAATCCTAATTAGAGCCATCTTAGGAAAAACACCTTACGAACTCTTAAAAGGTATGAAACCTACTCTCGATTACTTTAGAGTGTTTGGAAGCAAGTGCTTCATTTTAAACACTAAAGACTACATTACAAAGTTTGACCCAAAGTCATACGAATGTATCCTTTTAGATTACTCGCAAAATAGTAAAGCCTACATCATCCTTAACAAACATACTGGGAAAGTCGAAGAATCACTCAACGTGACATTCGATGAGACTCCTCCACCCTCTAAGACATCACCCTTGGTGGATGATGACTTAAATGAAGAAGAAGCAATTAAGGTTACCGAAAAGAAAAACCTAGAAAATGACATTGAGGATGAAACTTTAGAGATTGACGAAATAGTCAATATTAAGGAATCTAGGAACCATCCATTGGAAAATGTCATAGGAAACCTTAACCAAAGAACCCTTAGATCACAAGCCCAAAACCAAAGTAACTTCTTTTGTTTTATATCAACTATAGAACCTAAGAATGTGAATGAAGCCTTAACGGATGATAGTTGGATAGTCGCTATGCAAGAAGAATTAAATCAATTCATTGCTAACGACATAAAAATTAGAACGCATTTCAACTAAAAATTAAAAACTTAAAAACTAATAGTATATATAATTTTTTTCTTGATTTGTCGTTTGAGCTCCAACATCTTCTCGAGCTGGTTTCGGTGAAATGAAATACCCTATTTGATATCTTCATTTATCGACTATTATATCAACAAGTAAAGGTGTAGTAGCAGTTGAAGATTCCAAACGAACGAAGGAGGATGATGCTTTCTCCCTAGCTATGTCCCGGCTCATTGGTCGAACTTCTTGAACCTCTTCCTCCTCGGCCTCGAGATCTTCCGTTTCTTCATTCAGATTAAAACCAACATGTGCCGAGTCCAATGTGGCATGTGAGGTGGTTTCCAATATCTTTGATCTTTTGGATGTCTTTTATTTGATTTTTTGGAATTTTGGCATTTCAACCTTTTTCTAGTTAATATGGTTCCTCAAAAGCTTCCACGGCTCAATCATTGTGAAGGGCTGATGGTACGACTCAATCATCTCAACCTTTTTCTAGTACACGCTTGATCGAACACATGTTGGTCATGTGCGCCACTTTGATTCCTTCGTTTTACATTGCTATGAGTTGCACAAAATTGACCAATTCTAGGACGAAGCCTATTTTTCCATTTGGTGTTGATGCATTTGTATCCTCTTGTCGATTCCCCCATTTCATTCGAAAAGTAAGTCAACGCGTCCGTGCAATACCCCATATTTTTTATAGTGTTCTCTACGATGCTATTTTCCGATGTGTTTATCTAAAAGCTTTATACAACGCTAACTTCTTTTGGCTCCATGGTTTGGCGCTTCTTTGTCACACCCGCCTCGGATTTTTGACGTCTTTCTGACGTGCGCGCCACCTCTTCGATCGGAGACTCGTCTTCAACGGGTTGGGATGAACCACCTGAACCTTGACCCGTAGAATAAGCTTCACTACCCAATTAAACGGATCCAAATCTTCATCAATTTCGTTGAGAACTTTGAGGTTGGTCCATCGGTCGGTTAAACAATGGTAGTGATTCGTGTAACATTTGCGGACGATCAGTTATCGGTTTTAGAGCTTTCATAAACCATCTCTGAGTACATTTAACTGAGTTTAGAAGCGGATCCAAAACAATGCAATGGCAGTAACCAAGACAGTGGTAGGAGGCATTAGTGGTAGTTCGTTTATCTGTGTTAACGCGTCGCTCATGCTAACAGCCGTGTAATTGAAGTGCTTACTGATTGATTCTGCAGGTGGTTAGAAGAGGGTAACATCTAAGGATGTGTTAAAAAAGGTTGTAGACTACAGACATTGTACCTTGGAAGTGGAGATGGTGAGGTTGGTTTACACAAGAATGCACATAACAGAAAAGATATGCAATCGATAAGATACAGTAGAAAAAACGTATCACAAGGTATGAACAAGAATCAATCACTAAGCCTTTTCATATTTTACGCAAAGAAGTCGCAAACAAAAACATATTTACGTGAAAACGGTATATAGTGAGGCCCTCAACCACCACACAAGCAGGCTCATTAAAAACATACAGCTAAATTTCAGGTGAATAAATCAAAAGTAGTAGACATGTATAGTGAGATAAGAAGATGCCTCGATTTCACAACTTAATTTGGTTTTATAGGTCGATAATAACGCAACACGCATTTATGATTGCAAAACCCTATAAGAACCTGGCACAAGAAAAATGGCTCCTACCACATTACAAACCGGGAGACAGTAAATTGTACTTTTGGACTTGCCAATTTAGGCTAAATCGGGCTTCTTTGGGGGGTTTTTAGGTGCATCTGATCGATGGATGATCACATTGGATGCATAGCAACGGCTCTCACACATTCCTCAATGGGCTCTCTTTACCAATTGAGACAAAAATCCTCAACGAAATGCTCACTGCTTCCATTGGTGTCAACAGTTTCGCCATTGGCATGTAAATGACGGGAATGTGAAACTTTTCCATCCTGAGCAACTACAACGGGATCGGCACCCTGGGTGATGACAGTAATCCTCTTGTGTGTTCCTGATGCTTTTGGAAATTAAGAGATCTTGATTGCAATCACCTCCAATAAAACAAAAAATCATCAGTCTGAAAGAAGAGCAATTAATTTTTACTTATTCATTTGACATATTTTTCAGTATATACTTTTATCTATTGTTTCAACCGCAAAACGAGTCTTACCTCCCAGCCATGAACCTTAGAGAATGTTCTTGCTTCTGTTTCATTTCCAAAAACGTAATCCACATACCTGCATTATAGAATACAAAAGAATGAGAAATTTTCCAAGTGTGAAAAGTAACTTGATATGGCAAATGTCATAATTAAACTTACGGTAAAGCTTTCTCTTGAGCATCCTTAAAGAATTCACAGATGAATGGTGCAGAGAGGTTCATTGTAAAAACCTGGTTTTGAAAAAGTCAGAAACAAGATCTTGGTTGGTTGCAAAAGTTACTAAAGGAAGCTTATAAACCATACAATCTCTAAATATACTATTATTACCTTGTTGGTTGCAGCTGCATGCTCAGCAACAAGCTGAATTGAGTCGGGGGACACTGTAAGGAAAAAGCCAGCAATGTAGATGTACTTGGCCTTCTCAACTGTCCAAAATGGCTAGTCTTAGCGAACTTTAACAATACACGAAAACAGATTAATCCTAGAAAAGTCAAGTCAGGAATCATTACCAAGTGCCCAGTTCTCGGGTTGTTTCAAGTGCTCTGACTTGTAGCAGTTAGCAGCAGACAAGTTGGCAATAAGTGATCTGGTCAAAATGCAACAGGTATAATCAGATTAACAATGTCAAGAATTGCAACTGCATATAATAGCAATAAGTGACTTTTGGATGAATAAATATCTACCAACCTCTCGCCACCAACAACACAGACAGCACATGTACCAGTTGGTGCAGTTTCATCCTCATAATAGTGCACCTAATAAACATGATCAATACAACAATAGGTAATTTATTCAATGTAAGAAATAAAAAACAAAAAAGACTGCAAACAAATGAAAACAGATAAGATTAGTACGTTAAGCCCAGCACTCTTTGAGTTCTTTGTCATCTCCTCCCCGTACTTGTCCTTTCCAATACAGCCCATGTAGCTGGTAGCACCAGGGATTTGAAGCATCCACTGCGTAAGCTACACAATCTGGTAAACCAGTAGTTCCGATTAACAAAATCCTAAATTAGACAAACATTACAGGATTACAGCTACTTACCTGGGAAACTCTGATTGAGTTCTGAGTAGCACCTCCAGCAATGTACTCGACATTGTCTTTGGCAGACAATTCATCGTACCTGAAATAAAGCCGAGCCAGAATAAGTACATATGAAGAGTAATCATAATCGACAACAAAACAAACAAAATGTAACACCCCTTTCCAGGATCATAAATAAGGGGGTGTATAGCTAGGCTTATGTTTTGATCTTGTGCTTATTTATAATACGCAGCTTATGGCTGAAAATGAATACACTCATAAGCATTTAGATAAGCTTATGCTTGTAAAATAACCAAAAAGTTAAATAAGCCCAAATCATCTCATATCAGCCAAGAATAGAAACTTTGTTAAAAGTTAAAACCCCACTAATTAAGCTGATAAGCCCAAGCTTATGAGCGTATCCAAACACTAAATGAGCTTATTTTTGCTGAAATAAGCTAATGAGTCCCCTAAACAAGCTTAAACAAACACCTCCTTAATACATCATTACAAGTCCTAAGCAAGGCTCTCCAATAAATTTCTATCCCTTATCAATACATTATATACCCACATATATATTGGCCATCTACAATTGATAAAGTATATACACCAGTATAAATCAAACAACATAATAACGTAGTCATACGGAAGAAACACTTACATGGGCAAATGCTTGTCTTCAGCAAGAATAGCGTTGTTTAGCTTGACATCGTACCTATAAATTCAAACAAACATTGATTAGCAGACGGTAAATTTCGCCATCAAGCGATCACAAGCCACTAGCTGGTATTCAATACTAACAATCCAAACAACTAAAACCGATATATCATCTTGGCACCACATCGTAACACACATATGGCATACCTATCACGATATACATACAACACAAGCTCCAAAAACACCCTTAATTACTAATAAGTACACTTTAAAGAAGGTATCTTCAATTAATAACAGAGAAGCTAAAAATAACAATAAGTAGAGTTTAAGCAAGAAATATAATCTTTAGGGGGGGGAAGCATATGCGGCTTATGAGCTTATTTGTTTTTCGGCTTATAGTATTTCATAAGCTCCAATTTTTCGGCGTATTTTGAAACTTTTGGGCTTATATAAGTTTATTATGATATGATAAACTTACACAAGCCCATAAGTCCCAAAATTAAGACAGAAAATTGGAGCTTAAGAAATATAAGCCGAAATGAAATAAGCTAATAGCCCTTAAAAAAACCACCCACTAACTAAAAGGAAAAATGTAACTAAACTATTGACCTAGGGAATGATTTAGATTCGGCTTGTATATTTTGGGCTTATAACCAATGTTGATTTCGGCTTATATTTTGGGCTTGTGGCTTAATGGGCTTCGACCCATTTGAATCGTGAGTATGGACTAATATATTTTCATGTTTTTGGGCTTAAGTTTAGGCTTCGGCCCAATAAAGTATAACTATTAGTATTTATATTATAAAGTTAGCAGGCTAACTTTAAAACTATAATGGATCTTAAGGCCCAATAAGCGAAAACTAGTGGTTTAGTACGATTAAAGTGGATTTTTTAAAAGTGAAACATGTTTCGTGTCAATACTGAAGGTTGATGGAGGAAATGCGATTTGTTAAAGTATTTTGAGATATAGAATTTGGCGTTTAGTCGGAGGTTTTGGGGAGAATTGGGAAAAGTATTTGGACTTGAGAATTTAGGAAAAAGCGTTTAGAATTGAGATTTTAAAATCTTGGAAATCTTGTATAAACGAACGGGTCATGCCGAAATTTTGTAAAAACCCACACTTAGAAAAATATTGTGAAAACTTATTTTGTGTCGATTCGGTTAAAGGACGAAAAGTGACTTTCGATAAACTTTTAGTGTCGAGATTTAATGATCAAGCGTGGTTATGTTAAAATGACAAGGTTTTATAATGGGATAATCACAAAAATACCCATTTTTGCAACCCCACTTCACAAAATACACAATTTTTTTACCCAAAAGCCAAAATAACCCAAAAAAATCGCAAATCCTTAAACTTTTGCGAAACTGAAAAAAATATCGAAATATTTCGATATTATAAAGAAAAATCGCAAATCTTTTGCTAGAAATCCTAAAAAAATCACAAGTTTTTGATTTTATAAAAATATCGCAATTTTGCGAATTTTTAA
Source organism: Tanacetum coccineum (assembly GCA_026074375.1). Taxonomy (NCBI): domain Eukaryota; kingdom Viridiplantae; phylum Streptophyta; class Magnoliopsida; order Asterales; family Asteraceae; genus Tanacetum; species Tanacetum coccineum. Next base: position 8,264 of record BQNB010077727.1, on the reverse strand, counting down.
ACAAATATCAAAAATTTTCAAAATTTGATACCAATATCGAAACTTTTCGAAATTTTATAAAAATAGAAAATTTGCGATTTTATTAGGATTTCTAGCAAATTGTCAATGTTATTTTCCCATTATACCAGTTCTAAAAACACACTTCGCAAAAACCTTCCTTCCTTCACCCACCTGCTATTTTCCTCCTCACAACACCACCTCCCCCACCTGAGATCCTATGTTCGCAAAAAACCCACCACACCTCGCAATTTCATAAGGGTTTTGCGATTAAAGGATCCCGCAATTTCATAAGACCTGTGTAGAACCATTTCGCAAAAAAGTGTTTTGCGAATTTTCAACAAATCATGGATAAAGATGCAACTGCGGTACGTTTTATTCATTAAAATTCACGTCAATTATTACTTTGAATTAGGGATTTTTTCAAATTATTGTTTTTTCAAATTAGTGTTTTATTGTAATTGGGTTTTTTTGAATTAGGGGTTTTTGAATTACATGTCTAGGAGGTGTTTTTATGGTACTAGCAGCATAAGTTTTCTTTAGCAATGTGATGTTTTTATTATGCTTGCGATATTTATGCTATTGATGTTGTTATCATGCCTGCGATATTTCCGTTTAGATAACCAAGTCATACCTTTTGTCTTCTAACAC